>JAAXNX010000206.1:5258-39228 GCA_036491905.1 Folsomia manolachei
CAAGCATGCACATTTCCACCAAAGTTTTCCATTCCGAAATATTTTACAAGTGGAGAAGATTGAAAAAATCACTCACCAACAAAAACCACCAAGGTTCGATGAGCAGCGTGAAATATTGTGCAGAGAAAGTTTGTTGTAAATGACCCCACAGAAGAAGTATCCGGCCATAGAGGAAATTTAGAAGTGCAGAAAAAACGCGTAGCAGAGAATGGAAGTTTATGAAGGAAAAAAACAAAAAGGTTTGACTTTAATAAAATATTCCTTGACAGGTAATCCAAGTAATTGAACTCTTTCATGCAGAACTCTCGAAGCAGATGCAGTGTATTTTTTGGATGGCAGGAAAATTGACCAAAATACATAACAATTCTACATTGCAAAAGTGAATCAATTTTTTAATATCTACGAAATAAAGGTGGTTGACGCCCCACTTTTTGGTTTGCTTAAATCTTCAAAGCCCAGAAGGGTAAGTGCGTTTAATGTTTGCAATCTAATCAATTCTTCCAATGTGGATGACAAGGACAACTGAGGAAAAATGAAATAGGCAGGATCACGATGAAAACCTCAAAAGTTGTGACAAAATCGATTTTATTCCCAGAACGAGACAAAAGATGGGAACAAAGAAAGAAAATCCTTGATCTTCAAACAAAGGAAGTTGAAGATTGGTTTTTGTACAAAAGTTGAGTCACGGATTTGGTTAAAATATATCGAGGTAAAAATTGTTGCCACTGCAAGCTTTTATTAACTATAAAGATAAACAAAATATGTAACATTAAATAAACGACTTTCAAAAATTAATCACAGTTTGGCCAATAATAAATCACTTGGTTGGATTTTATATTGATTTGCTGAAAATTCCAAGATTGAGTAAAAAGCAGCATTTACCGATGCTCAAGAAATCTTAATCGGATAATAAAAGAAAAGACTTTGTATCTGTACAACTGCATGCAACTTGGCTTGGATAACATGCTGACCTTAATCACATATTGAAAAGTCTTCAAAATAATTCCTTCTTCAAATAAATCTGATCAAAAAAGATGAAGAAAATAAATGAGAATGACCCGAATGTCGAATGGCTGCACTGTGGTTAAGATTCTTGGTTTCATAGATCCCTGAATTACATGCTTTAAACATGGTCACATTTTGATACAACATCCAGCAGTCGAACCACATAACAATGAAGTTCCCATTCTTTCTCCACACAATACATTACATACAATTGTGTCTTGGTGAATACTGCGATAAAGAGAGGAGAGGAAAAGGAATGTATCTCTAATCTTGAGCCAACCACCACAATGCAATTCAACTGACTGTATTATTATCAAATCTACTGCCTTCCAACAAGAACAACTGCTTCTCGAGTTCAACATTCTTTCTTTCATTCCACCACCACTACCACCAACCATCCACTTTCTTCTACTGCTAACCAAACAACTAGTTAGTTACATGGAGAAAGTGAGCAGAGAGTTTGGAGCACTGGAGGAGGTGGCAGTGGAATTAGAAACAGGGAAAAGCACTAGCTAGCCAGACTACTGCTTTAGGTGGAATGAAGTGGATTGGACTGGTTGATAGAGTAGAAAACAGTGGGAGAAGTACATTTCTTATATTACGACAGGTTAAGGATAATATTTTACTTTACCTTCTTTGCTCCGTTTTTTCTTGGCTCCATCCTTCTCCTGTGTAGCACCAACCATCCAGCACAGCACATAAAACAGAAAAAGAAAGCCCGCATTATTTATGCACATCTGGGATCAAACCATTGGGAATAGTGTAAAACAGAACAACCACCGTTTTCCATCTTATCATATACAAAAAAACTGTGACTCTTTTTTTATCCCGTTACTCTTCCATCCCCTTTCACTCTAATCTAAACGTTCTCTTGAGCTGAATACGAATGCACTGAATTAAGGTTTAAATCCACTACCATTTCAGACTACCTTTGCCCTGCAGTACTTCGTCATACAGGTTGCGTGACCAAAGTAATACATGCCTATCATGCATTTGACAATACACACGATGCGCCTTTCTCCTGTCCTTCAATGTGTCTTTATAATATAGTGTAATGCCTTTTCTGCTACTGCTTCAAGTGAGGCGTGGTTTTTTAACTGGATTGGTTTTCCAATCTTATTGTCAAGTGGTTTTTTCGTCGTTACATTTTTGTGATGCAAAAAGCATCCTCCTTAAACACCCATGTAGTGTGCTAAGGCGATTTAAGTGATGTACAAATACCAGCAAATCTACCTAAGCGTTCGAGTACGTTTCCTACAAGCATAACTTGGTAGAATCTATTAAATTGAATAAATGCCAGAAATAATCAGACATTGATTAATACGCGAAGAAGGTTCGAAGCACTGGGAAAGGCAGCTAAAATTTGTTCTATTAATTTTAATGAGTTACTAAAAATTATTAAAAAGGTAGGGATTACTACTGTTAGTGAGTATTTGACAAATATTAATAACCAACCGGAAACCGATAGTTGCCAACAAGCTCGGTGTGAGTCTGAGTGAGTTGTACAGACGGAATTGCTATGAAACTTGGGATATTGAAGGGTGATCTGCTACTTTGAGAAATTCTACCAGAGCGACAAAGAAAGAAAGAAAGAAAGGAAAAGAGAAAGTGATGAAATTGACCTTTTTAGATTTAGAGGCAGCAATGGAACCAGTTGAGGAAGACAACTGTACTTGAGAATCATCAAAGGAGTTGGTGGGGGAAAGAGGATGGATCAAATGTGATGCGGATGAGTTGGACGTGGCCGCCGTGGAGGAAACATTGTTTGCATTGTTGGTAAAAGAATTATTAATGGTAGTCGTGTTAAAAGAATTGGAAGACGAGGCGGCGGCGGAGATGGAGTTGTTCCCTCCACCAGAAATTGAGGCTGAGGTCGACAAAAGGGGAGCTGAGGACGGAGATGCTGCTGACTTGACAAAGGCAACTCCTTTGTTCAAGGATGGTAAGAGACTGCTTCTTGACTTTGCCTTTTTCCAGTCCTGTGCCACACCATCACATTACAAACTAATTAACTATCCCCATTCACTCACTCACTCTTGTCTCATCATGTAAATTGGTGCGTAGTGGCATGCCTCAAACACTGTGCCTTAATTGATCAAAGCATTTATAAAGTAAAAGAAGAGGGAAAAGCAACCAGAGATGTAAAGTACGCTTGAAAAAATATGTTCAATTGGGTTTGTTTCATTAGCGTGCATTATAAGGCATACTTTATGCCGTGGTAATCGTGATGCGAAAAGAAAACTAAGCAAATCGTGTCTGGGATGGGAGCTATGATTGATTCGGGTTATTTTGTTTTATTTTATTTTGACATGTCCAATTCCAGCTTGCACCTCGTTATGAGATTCTCTTGTAATTCTAATTGAAATGATTGAATAAGCTAGTGATAGAATTACAAGAGAATCTCATAACGAGGTGCAAGCTGGAATTGGACATGTCAAAATAAAATAAAACAAAATAACCCGAATTCAAAAGTAGGACAACAACATAACAAACTTTGGAGAGAATTTCAAACAAAACAATTATTGTCATCACGGTACGCATTCAGTTTAATCCATTCACCGCCTCATTAATCTGAATACTGACTCTAGAAACAATTCCATTCAGTGCCTGCTAACTCGTCCAACTCTATAATAACTGTCGCCTTGTGGAGGCGGATGAACCACAACCATTGTCTTTGAATAATGATGAATGAGATGCTATTTACTAGTAGCTACGTAAGTATATACATATTCTGCAGTTGTACACTCCTGCCAAACAAACCCCTACCAAATAGATTGAATACAAACAAAATACAAAGAACCTCCTCGGAAAGGTGCACAAATATTTACCATCCTAAGCCAGGATGTAGCGTAGCATCCCATTTGAAAGTGATAAGAGATAGAGTGGTATGGAAGGAAATTGAGAATGGAATCCAGAAAATCTCCACACAATTAGTTTTTCTGTCTCAGCTCAACTCGGCTGCAGTTGTAAATTGTAGTCGAGGAAAGCTCAGCCAGTGGAGGAAAACAAACAGCTCAACCCCTTCATGACATTTTACATCATAGAGGAAAGAGAAACGAAGAGAAAGTAATTTATCAGTGTACAGTCGAGTTTATGGCATTCAATCGGAGAGAAAGGAACCCTTGCACTGTGCTCCCATATTCAATCCTCACTCATCACTGCTCCGTGCCCACTTCTCACAAATCCAAGGGAGTAATGTCCATTTCAAATGTGAAACAACGGTACAACCAACAAACTCTGGATGGCTATCTCCGCACAGTAGTTTGCCAGCATGTAGCGGATAAAATCAACACACTTGCTTCTTTCTTTACTGCAATCCAGAGTAGGAGTTGAGTAGAAATGACCAAAAGCAGGGCCGTCTGTCTGGTTTGTGGTTGAGTAGTTGGGTCTAGTTTACTTGATGGCATTAAAAAATGAACCAAACCAACAGCCTTCGACTTCCCACCCACACTTCCTCCACTTTACATCACTTTCCTTTTAATAGCATTGGGGAGGTTTTGGCTGTGCACGTAGAAAGGCCAACTAGCTGCTGGTGGGAAATCGATTGGTTTTATCTACAAGACCAGGAAAGCAGTAAACAAGGCAGCAGACCCTACTATTTAGTGCAACAAACAAACCACTTGCAAATCGTTTCCAAAATCAAGTCCTACGCCAAATAATGATTCATCCTTTGGCCAAATGCTAAAAAAAATTCGCCAGTCGTATGGACTGAGAAAATTGCGGCCGTCCGCTCTACTGAACAAAATGTTGATTTATAATTTACAGTTCAGATCACATAATATTCGCCAACTTGCGATTTTCTTTGTTTCAATAGGTTAAACCACGATATTGAATAACATCCAATCTCCGTCAAAACCAGGTTGAAACTTCCACCAGATTAAATTGTTAGTGGTGCAATAAAATAAATGTTGGGTATAAGAAAGAATCAAATTGCCAGTCAATCTTTGGAATGGACCAAATTACTGAGCACAATTGTCCTTGACAGAAACAGAGTGAATATATCCCGTGGAGTTAGCATACCAGGAGGTCGTCGTTGATGAGACATACCATAAACAAAATCTAACAGCAGTATGGACAGTGGTCCAGATATTGGTGCGTATATGCTCTAATTGTGAATGGAAAACATCTTTCCGGACATCACTATTCTGTCCAGGATATTAGTAAAGGACTGAATTGATATTCAAGAAGTTTGATGAAGGGGCCAAAGAGTTAAATCAAAATAAAAAAAAAGTCCGCTGATTGAAAGGAGGTTGTTGGGACGAGGGAGAGAGGGCAATAAATGAGTTTGGTTAGTTTCTTAAGTTGGAGAACAACAGTGAAAGCAACTCTCTCATGAGAGCTAATGAGCATTGATTATTTGAACCCTGTTTGTGCCTCTATTTAGCTGTCATGAGTAGAAATGCCTCCCATAAAATAGAAACCTTTGCACAATCGTGATGATGGTTGGTTGGGAGAGTCTTCCTCCTGCTGGTCGTACCTTTCACTGATTTGGACAAGTCTTGGAAGAACATTTTCTAGGAAAGCAACTTTGTTTCTTCTCAAAACTCAAAACTAAAGTTATCTAAAGTCGAAAGTTTAGGAACAAAAATGTGGAGAAACATCGACTTATTAGATGGGTGATTAAACTCGGAAAGAAAGAACATTGTGCGTTCCTATTTAGATCAACTTTCTTTTGTTCATAATTAAAGGTGCTAGGGCGTCATTAATTAGGGAAGTCTTGCGTGATTAGAGTTCGCTTATGCATATATATCCACGTATATATGCTGTCTCTATTACGATGTACAATTAAATCTTAACAAATAAAAATTACACAAAGTTTTCCATGAAAAAGTTTTTACATTTTGTTTATGCTTGGATTCTAACTCTTATTACTCGACTTCACCAAGAAAACATTAGCTCAAAATTTTGAAGTAACCCCAAACCATGGAATACATCATTATCCAAATATTATTTTCCTCTCAAATTAAACAATGGGAACAATTTTCAGATTTTCTTTATGAAAAGTAATAAACAACAACCTGGTGAAAACACAAAGTTCATATTGCAGCAATTATTCAATTTTATCACCTGTTAAATAAACTAAAATGACAACATAACTCGAGGAGAGACGTAATATGTGTGCCAATTTAGTTAAGCCGGAGAAAGCGAGAGAAAATCCCAACTGGAAAATGCAGTGAAATGTGAAATTCTGTGTCCTTGCTGTGCACCTTAATTCTCTTACTCCTGTAAAATACAACCGGTCTGCAGTGGGCAAAATTTTATACTTCTAAATACGACCTAAATATTTGTATCTAGTATTTTGAGCTCAGGTGCTGTATTTTGTGGTTGGATATGATATCTATAGCCCGAGAAAAACTATGCCTTTACTGCGGTAAACGGGGTTTGAAGTTTTGGGTGCAATTTTTTCGAATTTACAAATAAACCGTTAGCTACCCGGGCCGGCTTGCTCTTATGGCATACCCTAATAAGTACATATACAAAGAACTTTCTGCACGTTCTTCGCTCTCAGCATTAAAATGGTTTTGGAATAATAATTTCTTGTACGATTTAAGCTTATCTGCGAATAGTACGAAGTTTTCTGTCGTAAAGTAAGAAATATTCCCATCCATTTCTGCTTATTTCAAAAGCAAATATATTGGTACTCTTACTCGTGCGGATAACGTAATAATGATCAACCATATCCTACCCCATCAAACACTTGCGGGTAATGGTATCCTTAACGGACAAGATGTAAAACTTGTTGACTGAAACGATCGCACCCTTGACGCTTCAGCAATATCAATTTCCCTTTCGTCCGTGTCCACCAGGCCAAGGATACATAAGCCACGCAATTCTTTACAGAGTTACGTTATCGGTAAAGAGTTGCTTGCTCAACACTTTCTCCCCTCTTCTTGGTGACTTATCCGTGCTAAGAAATTCATGAAAATGACTCTCTGACGCTAGGAAAGGCAGCCGACATAAAAAAGCAGTATGGATAAACATGTGATGCCGTACTAGTAAGGAGAAAATATTTTGTTCTATATGTATGCAAAAGATATTAGTTTGTTGATACACAAGACTAGTTACATAGACATGTTGTTATCAACGCAAATGCTTCCCTTTTTCAAGTATTTTGCTCACGATACTTACTTAAGCATGATCAAATAAATGCCAGAAAAGAATAATACGTGGTTTCTCCTTTTAGAGGAAAAGAAACTACAATTACTTGTTTCGGTGTTAAATGTCAGCCTTCCTTCCACCAGTCAAGGAGAAAGGAGTGAAATATAAATATTACCCAAATAAATGTCGTGTAATTTGCATACTGGCCAAGAAACAAGATAATAATGCTGTGGTATCAGATATCAATTTGAGATGTATCCCTGAAGGAAGAAAAGAGTGGAATACATAATCTACTTTTTCTCTGTCTGCTTATCCTCTGGTTTCTATTACTTTCTATGCATGAATATCGTTGTAGTAGAGTGAAATATTGCAAATTCACAGCACCACACATCAGGTTGAGACGCGTGAGTGAGTGTAAGCAAACAGGAAAGTGAAATGCTATTACGATATCGTTTTTATAGAGTAAACAAATAGCAAAACTCCTGTCCCGACCACCACCAAGCTAAGGTTTTCCCCACAGCCAAATAGATTTTGGTAAGTCAACAAAATTACGGCGTCGAATGGATATTTCTTGGCACTTACGGTGGATTTGCCATTCTACCTGAGGAATCCGACACCAATTTCCTACCCAAAAGTATCCCCTCTACCCCAACGGCTTTGCCTGTACTTTCCAAGGTTTTGCTTCTACTTTATCTCTGACAGCATCCTCAAAACCATTTCACCTCCAGCATTGAGCATTAAAATGCTAGAGTCAGCCCCACTAACTCGATTTATTATACTTTTACGAAAGAAAAGTAGTCTCCAACATGCATTCACCCAATAAATAATTCACGCTTTAAAGGTTCTCACTTAAAAGTTGTCTATATATGGAGGAAGACCGCTTTCAAAAGGAAATTAATGTTTAGCCGTCCATCTACTAAGTATAATAATTACATAAAAAACCAGAACGATGTTTACTCCGGACACTGTTGTTCACGTTTATTTACTGAAAGGATGAAACTGGGTCTTCTTGTATGCAACTGTTGTAAACAACCCTTTTGTTTGTGGCCGACATCAGTTCTCAGTTCCACATCAGATATTCATGACACAAGGAGAGTAAGAAAATTAAGATGATGATGCAAAATTAATATTCATTAGGGCTTAATTTAATAGGGCAACTTGACAATATAGGGAATCCCCTGCAAAATCTAGAAACTATTCAAATTCAGCACGCCATGCGATACTCTTCAAGAAATGGTAAGAGAGATGTAAGGAAAGACATTCAATATTAATTAGACAACAATTCTTGAAAATTCGTTGTGAACTGGAAAGTTATAAATTAGAAACAACATTAAATGAAGGAAATCCTCGAAAAGTTGTTCCAGTTGAAAGGGCACACATTCAGTTTCTGAGCGAAGGCAGTTGTTTCAAGAAAACGGGTTGCCAGCAGAGCAACAACTTTTCTCCCACTTCCTTTTACAGAGACAAGACAGTTCTTCTCGGGTGGAGTGGAGTGAAAGCTCATCGTGATTCAACATTAGTCTGCCGGAAACTACGTTCATTTGATCAACAGCCGAACGCGTTATGCATTTACAATTTTTCCGGTGGGGGAGATGAAGCCTCAAGAAATTAGGGTACAACTACACACCACTATACTTGTCCCTCTCTCTTAAATGGCTTAACAAAGTTGCAGCTGTTTAACAATTGTAAGGACATTGCTTGCCCTTCATTTAATTCAACTCCATAACCAGTTTACTGAATGCCAGAGACCTTGATGCTATTTGTATTGGCGACTAACGAACTAAATAATGTAAAAATCATTTAGCTTTTTTTAAACTGGTAAAAAACATTACTTAAAAGCTTAGTGTTGCCGGAAAACTTTCACTTTCAAAAATATTAAAGCATAACTTTTACTAACCGCTGACTACGTATCGTCCATCCATTAATTTTCACTTTCAATTTGCTTCTTTAAAGAAATACACACAAATCTTTTCGGAGCTCAGCCATATAAAAAAGTTGTCTGATTTATGCTTCGTCACCGCACCTATCCACTAACCCTCCTAAAACTTTATACCGCAGTACTTAAAGGCGTACAACGTATTTGTTTTATGACCAGAAATGAGCAACATTCAAGAATCTGAAGCCATTCTGTGATCTATAACATGAATGTAACACATGTAGCGCTGAGAAGGGGCTGAGTAGCCTTCCTTCTCGGAATTGGAAGCTTTCGAAGGTGGTGGTGGTAAAAGCTATCAAGGTAAATTAGTATTCCGTTCACTCTCCTCAACTCCCCACGCTTGCTTTCTCTCACTACTTTTCAGCAGCCCGGCCAGCACAATCCAACCAAGTTGAAACTATAGTCTCCTACTTACAAGCAAAATTCATCTCCAACGAGCTCCACCATCATTGTACCCCTGATTTTACAAGGATGAACATCCTGTCCCAAGAAAACTGCGTTATGTAATACTGATGATTATACATTCTTGTTTTCCGCTTTCCTTCCCACTTTGTGTTAACAAATACCATTATTCCTGCCTTGTACACGGATTGAACGTATGCCTGTGTTATTCCCTTAGGTTATTAAACTATGCATTAAAACAATTCAGAAATGAGACACATTTAAGCAATCTTTTTATTATTATGGGGTGCAAGAGAGGATATAAAATGACTGTGTCAGCCTGTGACTGGAAAGCGGAAAACCTCCAATCTCATTTCCACACACTATGAAGCAGGATATTAGCATGCCAAATGAAATACCTGTGTCATTTAAATCCAGTCCAGCTCTACTGAACTGATGACAGTGCACAGTAACAACTGCTCACCTACGTTTTCATCATCATAGGAATTAAAGTCGGCGTTATTCTCGCTTTCATGAGCACTGCGCCAAACCACGTACGCACGTCGTACAATTACTAATGCATGTGAAATTGGCAATGTACAATTGGACCCGAGCTAATGGGAAAATGGAAATCTGGTGCATTTGTGTAACTATTGGATCATGGACTTTCACAACCAACTAGCTTAACTTAATATGACTCCAAAATTAGCAGAAGGTGAATAAAATTGCTTTTGTTTTCCACATAATACTTATGGAAAACAGGGAGCGTTTTGGTATACATGAATAATTGTACCATGCAGTGGGACGCGTGACAATTTGTCTGTTGGGCGAGTTAACAAAATCAAACTAAGAAAGAGAGGGAGAATAAAAACAGCGTACTTGAGCAGTCCAACTAAAACAATGACATGCTGTGTGCATTGAGAGACAGAGTGATGAAAATTCCCTAACGACGGGTTTAATGAAGTGAAAGCGATTAGAGTTAGAAAATGTTCACTCACCTTTTCATCGAAGAATCCACAGTCGTCTTCAGTCCTGGTTTGCCCTAGAAGCCGGTCCGTCTCGGTATCCGTATCCGTGTTTGCATCTGCATAACAATAATATAATGAACATTGAGGGTAATGAACTGTAATCAGAGTAATGATAGCACTAACTACGAAAGTAGCAGAACGGTGATGTGGTGGTCCGGCCTAAACCCGGCTATTCTATTTGTACTAGGCGGAATTGTCCAATACTAGAACTACTACTAAAACTAAACCACCTAGTATACTTCCATTCACTCTGCCATTCTGAACTTTCTCCTCAATCCTGAGCCGAAAAAGCCACCATTTCGATTAAGGGTTATAAAATGCTAACTTAAATATTATATTGAACATTGGTCCATTTAGCCAACTGCAAGAAAACTTGATCCACTCACTCCTCATCCACTTTATTGTTAACAGATGGTCGGACTCGGAAATTACTTTGGAACTGGGAAATTACAGCTCTTGTAAGTAAATGACTGGTTTGTGAGTTGAACTGGATGGAGAAGGAGAATGAATGAACATTAAATTAGCGGCACACTTCCTCTCCCAAACTCAACAAAACATGTTTAGCAAATATACGGAGAAAATAATAGAGAAACTAACTAAAATACATAAGCCAACCTTTCCATTTTATTTCCATACTTTGTTTCGTCTTTGTACGCTAATTAAATACCTGGCTATAGTCATAGTCCCACTAGTCCCAGTAACACAAGTAAGGACATTCAACCACCTTTCTTTTCTTCTTCAAATATTATATGTACATCGTTAAGCCATAACATGTAACGACCATTTCTAAGCAGAATTGCTGAAAGAAAGTGAAAGCACAAGCCCAGTTTCTAACAATGGTCGGAATTTTCTTTTCTTGCAACATCTGTTAAATCTGAGACTGAATTTAGTTGGGCACTTCATTGACCGTGTGAACGATGGAAACTTCTCTGCTGTCCCATCCTCCGTTTTGTTCGTTAGTTCATTTCAGTCCTGTTACCCAGCCTGCCTGCCATTTCTACTGAATTCAATTCCTCGTCTTAGAAAGCAATGAAGGAAAGAGAGGAGAAAGTATATGGGAGAACAACAAGAGAAAGAACTCGGGATTTTGAACGTGAGCTGCCAGTAAACTTTGCTCTATTTCCTTTACTTTGGTTGGAGCATAGAGTAGTGTAGCGTGACGGGGACCGTTTCTAAAGAACGTAATTCCATCTATTCGGCCCTCACAATGAAGGCAGCACATACGAAACCGACAATAATATAATCTTCAGTTGGAATCGTGATCGTGAGCGGGGAACAATACGGACTGAGACACCCATGTACACCAAACTCTCGGCTTGTAAACCACTGTACTGGATTTATATCTAATGCGATTTTATAATGCTACTTCCCATAATAAAATGGATAGACTTTACTTTCTTTAGCCATGAGGTAACCAACATGGAAGCACCTCATGAGACGGAATGGTTCATATGTGTGGTTGCACTATAAAAATAAGACCGATAGCAATTTTTCGGTTTAGGCCACATTTTATAGGTGTGGAAGAGAGAGAAGAAAGGAGTGTTATAAATTTGTATTTAGTTGGATCTGCCTGCCTTCTTTCTTTCTCCAAGTCATGCCAAGATAAGTTTCCTTTCCAATTTACAACAGAAAACTTCACAAAAGAGAGTTTTTTTACACATTACGTCGGGGCTTTAGCCTCACCTACCCATATAAAGGATTTTGTCCTCTGGGGACTGTATCACTGGAAAAATCAATGCATGGAACTATGCCTTTATTTTATTTTTACTGCAGGTGACCATCGTAAAGATAAAAGTTATAGCTATCCAAGAAAATAGGATCCGTGGATCTACTTGTTGGACGATCCTCGTCCATACCACTAATTAATAATTAATCTGAATTATAGTTGAAGTCGGAGTTTATGCATTTGTATGTGCCAGTTCTTTATCTTGATTTTTGGTGGTGAGGATAAAAGCTAGATTTCTCCCTTCCAGCACCATCGCCATTCATATACATACGAGTTACAACAACGGATAACTAATCCCAATGCAAGGAGCCATTAAATGACCAGTGAAATAGACCAGAGTTAAATCCACCTCAAAGTTCTTCTGCAATTGAAAATTACAACGAAAAACTTTTTATTCAATGTGGTAGTTTATCTTCAACTCTATGATCCAGTAGTGATTTCTGTTAGTGGGCCCATTTTATTTGTCTATCACCCCTTCGTGATCACTCTCATTCTCAATTTAGTTTTCTACAAAACTGTAAATGGACATACACACTACCGCAATTTTCAAGTTAACCAAAAAACATATCCAGTCCATAGCTCGGACTATAATTTCTAAAAACATTTAAAAACTCCCTACCCTACTTCACGTTTGGATAACTCAGCAGAAAGGCTTTCTTTCTCCCTAGCGTTTACCGTTGTGCATTTCCGATCCTGAAATAACAACTTGAAATATATGGATATCATTCCAATCATACTTCCGTTTCGTGGAAAATAACTTGCAATACCCGGGGATACATACTCGAACATAACTCCTGGACCCTCAGTACTGGTCAGCCAACCAAACAATAAACTAAAATACAGGAGAGAGGATAACTGAAGGGTGGAATGGAAAAATAAATGATGGCGTCTACAAGGCCCGTTTTTCATTGTGGCACGGGACTGCAACCCATTTATTTTCTACGTAAAATAAACTGCCTTCCATTTTTATATCGTCGGCAATAAAATAATGTATGTTCAATGTATTCCTGTATTTCAAATGGAGCTCGATAGGTTCTGCATTGAAGTTTTGCTGAAAGCAACATTTTCCACGCAAAATTTTCAGCTCAGGTTTCTACCTAACTGGAGGGCAGTATCTTATTATTTCCAGATCCCCTATATTCACTCAACTCTCAAGTGAAAACGATTTGTTGCATATTACAATAAAATAAAATATGAAAAAGACTAGAATCGAGTGCAGATGTGGATAATTCTACCCATGTAATGTAAGCCACTGCCATTAAATGTGTTGGCTCCCATGATATGGATAAAGTTCTACTTTCCTTATCGGCCGAAACTCTAACCCGAGCATAATGGAATACATCAAATCAACAGAATTGTTTCAATGTGGAATACTGCTTTGGCTTCCTACAATGAGAATAATATACATTTCTTCACAGAAAATATTACACTACGAGAGAATTTCGTTAGTACAAAACGTGCTAGGCGTCGAATGTTCAGGATGTCATGTCAAGCTAAATTTTATCTGGAAATGCTGAGTGACAAATAGCTGGAATATACTCAAAAACATCTGCCCATTCACTCCTATTTCTTGGCAGGTCACTGCCGTATTTGACAGAAACAAATATTTCAATTCGCCTGCATAAATTCAACCATCTAAGCAATGAACCTTGTCCAGTATATGATAGGCAATCTCACAAGTGAATTAACTCTCAACTTTTAGTCTTTGAGTAACATAAAAAAGCTTTTTAGCTCGATTGAGTAAGGAAAAGACAAAGTAGCTCCAATGGAAGAAACATAAATGTGCAAATGATGGAGATGGGATGCCTTGATGAATTACGCATTACTTCCATACACGAACTCCAACCACTGATGATAGAATGGATCTTACCGTCTTCAGGACTTTTATCTTCGTATCTCTGCTTCTTCAATAGAGGATCTTTTACTTGGGAATCCGCTCTGGGATCACGATTGCGGCCACCGGCTCTAGGATGTCTATTGAAATTATAAAAATAATCCCTTTAAAAGATTCTATATGACAGGGCCACAACATTTTAGTACTAACCTAGGAACCCACACAGGTGAAGAATCACAGATGAGAGGCACATGTTCTTGAGACTGGGGAGGAGATTGACTGGATTGTTGCTGTGACTCGAGAATTCCATCACTTCTGGAATGGGAAGTCGAGGCAATTGGGATGGAGGTACTCACTGTGGATGAACGTCTTGGTTGGGGCAAAGGCTTTGTCCTTTGAATCGCTTCCTTAATGTCTTGAATGGCTGCACTGACGGATGTAGGAGGTGAATGTGACTGTTGCATTCCACTGGATGATGAAGACATACTTTCTCCCATGTATAGAGGGTCAGATCTTTCGCATGGATGAGATGTTGCTTGGTGCGGATTAAAATTACTCGAAGCTTTCCCTTGCTCCAATGAATTCGACTTCCACATGTTGCCGGCATGAGGATAGTGTTGCTGTCTTATAATTGATCCAGGAGCGGGAGAGGGAGGAGGAGTGGGACCTGATTATTTATGCACACAAAAAATAGATTAAATTCATTCAAATGTTACTGAAAATTTTTCAGTGAAAAATACGATCAAAAGGAAATAAGCTTTTATAAACATACGCATCGGGTCCAAGGCATCTAATTCAGGATCATGATTAACCGGAAGGGATGTAGAGGATTCCAAACCCTCATCTACAACCTCGGTCATCTGGGCAAATGGATTTCTTCTCGAGAACTGTGTTGGTGCACAAGTTTCACCCGAACCATCAAGTTTTCCATTCAACTGTCTGTTATTGGGTGGGGATGGGACAACTTGTCCAATATCAGAGTTGTTTGTGGGCGTCGCAGATTCTGGTAACTCAATTCTATCATCCAAGTCAATTTCTGTGTCGACTAGGTTTCCTCCTGTTCCGTTTTGACTTTTATTATTTTGACTTTGTTGAGAAGCTCGCAATTGAATTTCCTTTTCGATTTCAGAAATTTGTTTTTTCATCAACATTAGCGTTGGATTTGGATCACCAGAGTTATTATCACCTGCTACTCTACTCCCAATCTCATCTTGAATATTTAAAATTAAGTCGTCAGAATTTGACCATGATAGAATATTACTTGTCACGTTGA
Organism: Folsomia manolachei; assembly: GCA_036491905.1. NCBI lineage: Eukaryota > Metazoa > Arthropoda > Collembola > Entomobryomorpha > Isotomidae > Folsomia > Folsomia manolachei. The sequence goes on from JAAXNX010000206.1 coordinate 20,541, forward strand.
TATCAGAGAAGGAAGGGGTGGAATTGACAAGTTCGAGTATGTTTTCCTTGTTATCTTCACCACTAGTGTACAATTTGACATCCGTAGTTGACAGGTCGTTTTGTCTACTCTTGTTAGCTAGCAATGTTATTGAAGAATTCGGCCCCGGTTTGGTAATTTTGCTGTTGCCCATCAAGTAGCAGTCATCACGGTATCCAACATCCACTTCAATTATATCTTCATTTTCAGACTCATTTCCTGATGACAGTCCACCACGACGAACATCCTCAACAACCATGGGTCGACGGAGTGGGATTCCACCTACGCCTCCACCACCACCAACAACACGATGAATGGATGGGTGGAGTGAGGTTTCGTAATCTAGTGAGAGTTCACTTTCCAGTTCATTGGAGTCGCAGTCCGTGGTTTCAGGGGACAGAGCAAAGTTTCGACCATTTCCAACCTGAAATGAAACAAACCAAAGTGTTTATGAAGGAATCGTGATCGCACTTTAACCACACACGCCACAGACTCTACCAACTATCAAATAGCTCTGCGTGCATGTATGTGAGGGGGTGTGCGTGACTAGGACTCCATGGTCTTACTGGATTTGTTGCGGACGGGTGTGTAATTAGTGTAACTAGCATGAACCAACTACATACAACTACATACAACCATTCTCTCAGTAATAGCTCTGCAGCATGTATGTAAATAATATGAAGGAATGTAAGCTTAATGTCCAAAGGAATGGAAACAATGGGAAAAGCAAAGCGAAAGCAATTAGTTATAGAATGTGCATGTTGGTGACACATGACAAGAAGCAGATGGGAGAAAGTCGTTGGGGTAATTAGACAGAGGAGGAAGAAGGAAAAGAGAAAGTTAGTGGAAGCAACTTACTCGGAGTCCCACTTCAGTTTCTCCAAGATCTGTTTCCGTGTTAGTTGAAGCCGTTTCAGTATCAATATTATTATCATTTATATCCCTCGTGGTGGGATCATGGAGTGGAGGAGATTGAGATTGTGACCGAGAATGAGTTTTTAGAGAGACGCGAGGAGGCGATCGTGTGGAGGAAGGAGTTTGAGATGGTCGACGTTGGTGTGGAACTGGTGGCTGATGGAGTTGAAGCTGTGGTAGAGAGATTTCTTGAAATGAAATCAGTTTGGGTGACCCTTTTTCATCACTTCCATCACCGTCATTACTTCCCAAGAGCAACACACCACGTCGTGGAGGTTTCTTGGGTGAGTCCTCTGCCACCAAATTCCCCGCAATGTCACTTAGCCTTTGACCAACATATGAATTTCCTGCCTGCCTCTTTAGCATGTAATCCAATTCATCAAAACTTGCTTTATCAGCCAGGAATTGGCCACCTCTGGCACCAACACGACTACAACTACTTCCCGGACTCCCTCCGCCTCCTGCCGAGTTAAAAAACTCTTCAAGAACTTTCCGAGTCTCGGAAAACTCATAGAGAAAGTCTTGATTACGCGGGTCTGGTGCAGATGATCGCACTACTTGAGGTGAATCTATCAAAAAGTTATCCTCCAGCAAGCTACACTGTAATAAAGCAGCATGCTGTTGGTCTAAATTTGTGGAGGAAATGTGTGGTTGACTGTTGTAAGAATTAGTACGAGATCCAGCAAAGGGAGAAGTCTCAATTCGAATAAGTTGTTCAGTTTTTGTGGTGTTGGTAGTAGTGGCGGTGTCTCCTGGTTTATTAGAACCACAAGACGAAGGGGAGGAAGAAGACGAAGGTGGATGATGATGACCCATTTCATTTTCTCCCATTTTACGACCATTGCGTGTTTCAGAGCGAGTTAAATCGTTATTTACTGATGATAATAATTCATGATTAGTGCCAGCTAAGTTATTTGAATCCAGTTCAGAGTAGTCTACGAGTGGACAAGGCTGAGTTCGAGTATTAGTACTTTCTTGACTAGGATTATTTGATGATGCATTGACTCGCTGTGGGAAACCGGGAAATCGGGCAGAGAAAGCAGCAGAGATTGCGGGTTGAGAAGGCGATAAAGCCCTTGGGCTGATACGGTTATTAGTTCTGCTGCTAGAATTTGAGCTCACATTAGTGTTGGTGTTATCAAGAGAGGAGGAAGATGAGGACGTGGTAGCAGCGATGGTTTGATCCAAACTCTGTGCATTGGGATCAGTATTAATTACTTGATCTTCATTCTCTCCTTGGAGGTGAATTCTAGCTTCTACTCCAATGTCTACATCGATCAGATCAAAATGAGTAGTTACTGGGTGCGCTGTTTGTTTTAGCCCGTACCGTTTAGGGGAGCCTTCATACTCTGCTATTGGGATGCTTCCAATTAGTTTCTTGTTGTTACTACCAAAATTAGGACTCGTTTTAAGATTTGTGTGGGCAGAGAGAATTGATGTGTTGGTGCAAGCTGATACGGAAAATTCATCACTTTCATAGCCGCTTGGAGTTGTGTTACCATCTCTATTAGACGCACAAGGGGAACTTTCTGAAGGTTCTGCCACGTTATTTGAACTAAATGTGGTTATTCGTTTGACTCTCTGCTGCTGCTGCATGTTATTTATAGAAGTACTATTAGTAATAGTAGAGGAGGTAGTTGTAGTAGCAGGCGCGTTAAGATGAGATTCCTCCTTGTCTTTTGAGATAGGAATCATTCCTTGCTGCATTTGTCTTTTCTTGGAGCCTTGAGATTCAGAGGTGTCATGTTCGTCCCCACCATCATAGCCGCCATTGTCACCCACTCTTTCTCTCCATTCTCCTATATCATCAAATACAACTTTCCCATCTCCAACCACGGCTTCATAAATGACGGGTTCTATCCGGCAAGGACTTCCCAGCTCACGGTGTAATAGCACCGATTTATCTTCTAATGTTACTCCTGGGCCCCGAGGGGTCGACTTTTCAATGGATCTTACTTCAGAGGCAAAAATCGTTTCTCGCATAGTTATAGAAGTTGGAGAACTGGTAATTGTTGTGAAGTTTTGGAATATTTCTACTGCTGTTGCAACTCAACCTGCTGCCCCCGTCAAATTCAACACCTCCAGAAACTTTTGCATATTCAAAACTGCCATGATGTCCACAACAACCACAGGCTGATGTTGGGACTCCTTCAGTGCATTTGACACATTAGAAGAGTAGCTGTCGTCCCCCCAAAAGAGTGACTGTGGCTCATGTATTGTTGTTGTCGACTTCCTGATACGACCACCTCCGTTCCTCGTCGGCAGTTGTGGTTGTTGGGCTCCCAAACCAAGGAACCATGTGGAGGCAGAGTCCCTTCTCCACAATTGTTGATACCAGAGTGTCCACAGCAAGGACTACTGTGACAACAATGGCGACCTTGGTGCTGGTATGGAGCATTGTGCGAGTGTAAAGATTTTTTTCGCATTTTAGTAGAAGAGAGAGCACAGGCTGGAATAACTGTCTCAGCCATCAACTCGTTTGCATGGGAGGAGCCTCCTCTATGTCGACGACTGGCTCTGATTCGATTTTGAGAAAAAATCTCGCGACCACCAGCAATTTCAATGATTCTAGAATCACGGAGACTTCCCAAAATGGAAGAGGTTGAAGGTGTGATAACTGATGGAACTAAAGTTCCTCCACTGCCGTTGCCGGAACCAACTCGGCCACGGTCACGAATACTTGCCACTGGAGACACAAGGTTTTCCATGAAATCACTCGTGTTGCTGTGAGTACTTTCACCACTGCTTCTACTACATCCACTTCCGAATTCCATTGTCGAAATTCATATCTTCAATAGAGTGTTGTTGATCCATCTTTCTTCTCTGATGCTCAACTAATACGGGTGAAGATAACAAAGGCTGATTTAATGCTGTTGAAGCAGTTTTTGCACTACATGCCCCTCGTAGATTTTGTGGTCTATGCAATATCACAGAAGAGAAATTCGACTCTGAAAATCGACTCGGGTTGTTTTCCTTAACTTCCTGTTCCACTTTGGATTTTGGTGCAGCGGCTGAGTAATAGATTTTTGAAGTAGTTCGCGACTGCTGGGTTGGATTTGGAGTACTTTCACCACCGTTGCCTACTTTACTTCTATCACAGTTACTACAACCTTTACAGTTGGGTTGTTTTTGCTTGTGGTTAGCGGTACTAACGTGGTTTTCACAATTTTTCGTGTGCTTTAATAAACCAGATCGATTGGTATGACCCCGATCAACTCTGGTTGTGAAAGTAGTTTCTCCCGATGAATGATTCAACGTTTCACAACTATCTGTCAACAAGTAATTGTCACTATTTTCTATATTGTTATTATTCTGATAACCAAGTTGTGCTTGGTCCTCCGAACAAGAAAATATGGTAAACTCTTCCGTACTCCAAAGACTTTGTTGAGAGGATGAGTCTATGCCATCAGCATTGTCATTGAACTGATTGGAGTTGGCAGAATGTCTCCTATTGGAGGAGTAACGATAATTTCTAGAGTTAGAAGAGTCGAGACGAAATAAGTTGGAGTTTTGCTGGTTGGAATTTGGAGGTGACAATAAGTAATTTGAGGAGGAATTCAGACAAAGGTCTGAAGCAGATGTGGACGAAGGAGAGCCAACATGGTGATGATGATTATTGATGTGTTGAAGGGAAGGGGACAAGGAAAGTGAGGATGCTCTGGGCTTGCATTTGGGAAAGAGTTGATTGATGTGGTCATCTTCGTCATCTTCACTCCGATTGTTGTCTATGTGGTTTAGCAAATAACTCATGGCGCTTTCACTCACTCGCTTTTCTTTTTGTAAGTCCACCCACTTACCAAGTCCTTCACTTTATGTCATGTCCTATAAATGTCATCCAACCCACACGCTCAAATTATTAGAGAAGAAGGTAGAGGTAGGGATTACAAATGTCCATCCCACAAAGATATCAAGTTCCCCTCAATGCACAGTTTTAGAGAATTTGATCGTCTCTCTCAAGAGTTTGCAATGAGGGGCTTGGCTGGCAAGTCTCAAAACGTAATATAGCGCTATATACACCGTACCGTAGCCACACAAAGTAGAGCGTGTTTCATCCAGAAGAGAGCCAACTTTTTATTATTGTGCAATTAAAAGCAGCAAGTGTCCAGTAGTTGCACTTGTTATCCTTGTGGAACTCGAAAAGCTTCTCTTCTGTTGGTTGAAGAGCGCTCTTGGGATGAAAGAATTGTTTGTAGCATCCCACCACCACATTCCAAATTAAACAAGTTTCAGGCTTCCCTTCATCCTAAAAATGGGAACAATGTTTTAGACATTGCACGGTTTCGGTAATCCCTGTCTTTAAGTAACACACGGGATCATTAACTACAAAATCCAGTTGTGTATCAATTTGGAAGTTTCTTTCCTTAATGGACATCCTTCTAAATTGTATTTATTTGCTTTAATCTTTGTTCCACTTGATTGATTTAATCTTTATCCCCTCCACTCTCTCTCTCTAGCTGCCTACTTCTCTTTTCTATTCCAAGGTAGGATAGGTGAAAGTGGTTTTGTTTTTGGGAATACGTCAATCAGTCCAGTTTCACATGTTGGACGATTATGTACTTTAACATTTTAATGAGTTTCTCTCCCGTACTAATTTTTAAAGATTAAAAAAAGGAAAAAAAAGAAAATTGGACAATTTAAAGATGTAAAGAATGAATCTCTCTACCATCTGGGTTTTCACATCAGAAAATTAAACTCACCTGGTGCTCTACCCATTCTTTAATTTTTCAAAACCATTTTAATGGCACTGGAAAATGAGGGTTTCGTGCAGAATCTTACTGGCAGCCATTCCTTTCCTCTTTCTCCATTTTCCCAAATTGCTAGAGAAAGACGTGGCCATAATAATATCCAATCATGGAACGCAACGACCCATTGTTTCTCTCTTCAAATTCCATAAACGTGTTTCCCAAAGAGCTCTCGCTCCTATAAAGGAAATCACTGAGGCGCTTCCAAAATCTCATTTTTGTTCCTATTAGTGAACCTTCAGTGAAGCATGCTTTCTCTCAACTATTGAATATTAGTTGAACCAAGTCAGCCTTCGTTGGATGGATGGATGGATGGATTAGAATTTGCTTTTCCTTGACTTGCTTTTCCTTGGTTCTGTCATTTGCCTAGTCAAAAATTTCGGTTGGATGGACAGCCTCCTTATAGCTCATTGAATATCTATATGTAACTAAATACTACCACCGTCAGCTACCTCAACCTTTCTCCGATGGTTGGATGGTCTGCTCAGTTCCTTCCTAGAGTTTGGTACTCAGTCCTGATTTTAACTTTGGCAACCTTCACTTCACCCCCAATGATGAACCTCTTTTACTTCTTCTTTAGTCACCGTCATCCGGGAGCATAGTACAGACGACGCATTTCTATCTCTTTTATGTTTCATCCTCGTCATTTCAGTCATCGAAATCATCATAAAGGCTCGTTACACTTCAAAGAAACTTGGCTGAAACAATAATATCCGTCTTTTATCCTCTTTCCCTGTCCTTATGCTTTCTGCCCTGGACTCTTTCTCCCATCCATCTCTCTTGAATCGAGTAAAGGGTCATCCTACTATCTATGTGACTCATTCAATATAGCTTGCTCTGTTCTAACTGTCAACCTCCAAACCAAGTACAATACGAAGTAGTAACGAAACAACATGCAAGGCATTCACGGTGTGGTAGTGGAATTCTCGAAAAACCGCTCCCAGCCATCTACTTACTCCCAATTTCAATTACTCTTTTAGTCAAGAGAAAGGAAAAGGATGTCATATCAGTCATCTCTTACTATCTGTACGCTAGACAATGAGAAGCCAGGAGCTGGAGTCTCTCTTTCGTTACCAAAGCCAAAATATCCAAGACCAACAACACGCATGAACCTTGGTCACTGCATCCGCCCTCCATTCCATCTCATCCAAGTTTGCAGTGTCATGTGGAAAGTCCCAGAATTGTTGAAACGGCACAGACTAATGACAAAACTTGAAACTCTTAATCTGATTTACACTGCGGCTGATGTGATGTTCTACTATACCCTCCCTTTACTTTGTGTAGTACATTACAAAGTCTAGTCTAAGACATGCACCCTAGTTTTAAGAGAAATAATACAAAAACCAAACGATGCATTATTTTATGTAGTACGTACTGCCAAACAGTTAATAAAAAACGGACAAATTTTGTGATTACGTAATCGTTGTTACAACACACATATACGTACGAGGATTTACTGGAGTAGGATTAATTCAGTCGATGCCTCAGACTCGGCAAATGAAATATCCTCAGTAATTTTCATTAGGACCATGTCCACGTCCAATGAATACAGGCACTCAAATGATAAAAGAACAACAGGTAATTAGTAAAGTGTGGTGAATCTCTACACAGACACAAGTGTCTATGCTACAGCGCACCTGAAAAATGATTTGGTAAAGTGAGCAGAGTAGCTTTTTGTTGATTAAAACTCCGTCCACTAAAATAATTTTCCATCTAGTTTTACTCAACTCCTTTACAATTAAAGGAAACAAAAGAAGCCCACTTATTTAAAACATTAGCCAAAGAACCAGCTTGGCATGTAACACCTGCCCCCCTAACTAATTCAAACTTTCTCTTTTACTGGCGTAGCAAAGTACAAGCATATGCATCCCATTGGCTGCTTGAATTGCGCTCAGCCAAGACAAATGAAGGAGAGAGTATGGCATCATTTAAAAGTGAGTATTGCAATTCGTTTGTTAGGCAACTATGAAAAGAAAAAAAAGAGTGAAGGTGGTGGTGCCCGGGTCTGGAGGAGAAATCATTCCCCAGAGACTGAAAACGACAGGACAACAAACGAAAGGACTAAGCAACGACCGAACCACTATCGTTCACAACCAACTTATTCTGCATATTGTTATAAACTTTTTGGACCAAGTTAACTTGTAGCAAATGGATCAACTTGTAGCTGGCAAACATTTAGACTAGAGCTAGCAAGTAAACTTGTTTCTTTCTAGAAAATTTCCCCGTGTCCCGACCGAATGGAAAGACAGGAGAAGAATGGATTTCAAATCTTTTCAAATAAAATATTAGTCTTACAAACTCAACTTTCTAGCCATGTACTTTAGGACAGAAAGTGGCAGCATTTTAACCTGGACATGGCATGTTTCCCGTAAATAATAGGCATGCAAATTGTGATTGCTATAAGTAAGTGAGTACAAAATAATCACATGTACCTTATCCATCTGTACTACTAAAATGAGGGTTTCCAAATTCATCACTATTACTTCTTGCTTTTAAGAAGATCAAAAAAAGAGACACGTGGGCGCATAACGACAAACCAAGTCAAGAGTAGAATTGCAACCAGTTAACAATTTAGCAAGTGCAGTATGGTACTACCTGTACCTAAAAAGATGAGATCCGGCCAGAGATTCTGGAGAAAAAAGAAGAGAAATGTTTTACGGTAATGAAGAGAGCAAACTTTGATCCTTCCTTTGTAATAAGTCATGAACATTCGCTACAGGTCGGTGGGTGGTAGAGAATGGGAAGAGTGAAATTCCCAAAGCTCCGATTCATGATGACGGTTCTTACATGTTATATGGATGAAGGAAAAGAGGCAGCAGGTAAGAGAGTAAGACAGACAACACGGCATAAATGTCACGGAATACATCCAGTAATCCAAAAAAGTAAGGGGGAGGTAGTAAATCTAATAGCATATTTGCAACGAACATTCTGAATAAACATCGCCGTCGGAAGGATTTTGGTGAAGGTGAATAGAAGAAAAGGCCATATGGGCACAAGAGTCAGGGGTAATGCCACGGTCCGTAAAAGCAAATTAGAGCTCTGCTCTCACTGCTGCATGACATTGCCTGCTGCTGAGTTCTTTCTTTCTTTCCTATGCTATCCAATTTCACCTTTCTTTTCTTTAACTTACTTACAATATGGTCCAGCAACCATGCCATGAAGGGCTGTACATACGTCTCCGCCACCACTCTGAACAGCCCAAGTGAAGCAGAACACGCAATCATCAGTTGTGGCAGTAGGAAGACGAAGAAAAGTAAGTAAAATAGGGCCACACTTTCTTCACTTATAGTATATTTAATAGGGAAAAGCCAACTCGCTCCACACTCACTCACCCATCCACATTTGTTAGCCATTTGCTATAGGTGTGGTGTGGTATGGTAGTGGTGCGGTGGCGGAGGTGGTGAAATATAGAAAATCACAAAAGAAAACGAGATGGAGGCTTAGCTTAAGGCTAAACTGTAAGCTGACTTAAGCCGAGAGGCTACGAAGAAAAATGGAACCAAGGGTTAAGATCGACAAGTTGGTCGAGATTTCAACTTTCTTCACACCTTCCTAATGTAACCAGCCAGCCAACCAAAAGCACCTTGCTTAAATAAATTCTATTATTATTTCCCTGTGCTCTCTTTATTTCCATCTAATCCAGAACAAGAGAGAAAGAAAGGCAATGATGTGACGAAGAAATTCCCAATCATTTGAAGTGAAAATGGCATGTTGCACCCTTTGTGTTTCACATTCCGCCAAAATTATGCTGATATGAAGCTCATAAAACGTAACGACAATGTATCGCATATATGCATCTGTGTCGAATGAAAGAATGGAATGGATAAATGTCTTCCAGTTTTTAAAACCGTTAAAAAACCTCACGCTCACATCCCAATTTTCTCAATAAAAGAGGATTCGAATTTCTAACAATTCTACACCGCCACTTTCTACAACATTTCAGCGTGAAAAGTTTGTGATACTCAAACTCACTACTCGCAGGCATCGATTTGACGCAAATTGCAGGAAATGAGCCTTGCTTCAAACTTTCCACTTTCAAATCACACACACCGATACCCTTCCCACGTTTCATTCATCTGCAGCCATCATGCCATTGCTACACTATAATAATATCGTGAAACTTTGTTACCTTTTGTTGTAGGTGTGATTTTCCTAAATTTTACCTTTACCTTTCTCGGCGTCATGGTCATTCCCAATAATTTTCATGTCTGGCAGTTCCACATTAAGCATGCATGAATAAATGCAACTTCTTTTCAACAACGTGTGGATTAGGTTAAAAAAATAATTATAGTCGGTCAGAAAATTAACACGAACTCACAATGTCATAACATGACATTGAAAAATCAAGCCACTATTGGTGTCCACCTATTAAATGAAATAGGCCAATGAAACAGCTTGCTGTATGACAGGGTCATACGAATCCAACAAACGAGATAGACTCTAAACCGTAGGAGATGAAAAGGGCCAGCTTTATGTCTACTGACAGAGTATGCAGCCAAATATCTAGTGTGGAAGTGGAATTCCCGTTTGTATCTACCTTCAAAAAGCTAAACACAAACTTTGCCGTTCTGAAAATCTAGTAAATAAAATAAATTGCTTCTAAAAGCCGATGCACTTCCATTCCATCAACGGTTTTAGTTGAAGTTGCCGTTCGTAAACCACTATGTTCCTCATACAGCTCAAATGTAAAGTGCTGACTTGACTGGGTAACCAGCTAATTTCTGTACTATAATATTTACAAATCCGGTATTTGTCTATTGCTTTGAAAAGAAAATGTAGCTCAAACGCAAGCAAGAACCAATCATTGTGGAGTGAGTATTAATTATGAAGGCCCGTCGAATTCTAAACAAGTGCAAAGAGGAGTGAATTATCGATTGTTATATGTGGTACACACACACAGAGGATCCAAGTTCAGTCAATTTTCTGGTACAGCGATTCAGTGAAGAGATTTGCTAATCACATAAAAGCAGATGAAATGCTCTCTCAGGCTCTCCTTTAAAATTGTGCAATATTTCTGTATTTTATTGGAAGGAGGCCATAGCATATTTAGTCAGATACAATTCCACTAGACTTTCATTGTGAGTAATATCATAATGTCAGATGTACAATAACCCATATAATATGACCCTGCTGTCCTACATAATAACAACTTTCATCCCTATCTGTATGCAGTAGGGAGGCTAAGTTTACGAAGAAACAGTGAAAAAACTTAATTCTGTTAGAAATAATAGAAATAAGTTATTCATCAAAGATTTTAAAAGCGTTAATCCGTCAAAGATTATCTTTCGTGTTTTGAATTCCTGATGAAAGTCATGTTCTCTTCGTATCAAACGATTAACCAAGACTCTTAAAATTTATTCAGGCACTTTGAAGAAAGAGAAAACACAGAAGTTGATACCTATATAAAACCTCAGAGCTCGGATTCACACAGAAATTTAAGATTTTGCCTTCATTTCTAATGTATCCAAAATGGAGTTGTATTGAAATCTATTATTCCAATCCAAATCACTGCGATAACACTGGGCAAGAGCCCTTTGAGAGGAGAGTACATATCAGTCTAGACATGGTTTAGCAAAGAGTATTCGCAAATGCCAATCTTCTCTTTCTGGGTTTGCTATTCTACGGTCATTCATTTGATATTTAAATCCTCCGACTTTGATCTGACATTCTTTTGTGCTTCCTATCGTTTTCATGCACTAATTCACATAATATCCATTCTTCACTACAAATCCTTCAATCGGGTTCGATATGTAAATGTCATCCGAACTCAAATTAACCATTTGTGATTTTGGATTGCTGTTTTTGAATTTCCATTTACTTTAGCAAGAAGATTAGACATAAGCCTTGTCCCGTACAATAACGGATCAATATTCTCCTTCTATTATTATCATAATAAAATATTCAAGGTTCATTAAGGTGCGTCACTTTGATTTGTCCAATTTGCCGTTCTGCCATGTGAAAAGTCGAAATATTCACGCCAACAAATGAGCTTTCTCTCAAAATATAATTCCGCAGAAATATATATATATTTGGCAGTAATGTAAGTATTAATAATAATGATACAGGAAATTGAATTGACTTTGACGTAATTCCCAAACACAAACCCTTGCAGTTACATAACTGCCCAGAAACAAGACAGACTCGAACTGCACTTGAACAATTTTCGACGACATAAACAAATGTGAATCGATACCTAATTAAGATTTATCTTTAACTTTCTCTCATAGTCGTTTCCACCAAACGTCCAAAAACTAATATATTATTGCTTACCTTTCTCAATAACAAGTTTCAGCTTTATTGTCTCCTCCTATACTTCCAAAACTACCTTTCTCCAAACAACAATGCATCCTAGTTAGGATCACATATTGATCAGCAACTCTACCAGCTCCCCAAAACAACCGCCCAGGTCCAACAATACTGCGGAGATGATGCACAAGAGAAAATTAAACTCACTGCTGCTGAGTTTACTGTCTTGCCTTCAAATTTAATTAGATTAAGTCACGTGCCACTTAAATTAATTTAAGTTTTGTCTATCAAAGCACATAGCACAGGGTGATATATCGTAGTTGACTGTGGATGAAAGCTTCCCAGCTTTTCTAGTCAGTTTCTACTACGTCAGCCAGCCAGCTCAATTGAGTGAGAGAGTGTATATGTAAGTAAGTGGACCACGATGGTTGGTAGAAAGTTAGTGGGGAAAAGAGATGTTGGTTGGTAGTGAGTTTTGTTTTCTTTGAGAAATAACCATGATGATGCATAAACTCGGAGTGAGTCAGGAGGAAGGAAAGTAAGAAGGAAGAGTGAGTTGGGGAGAGTAAAAGCCCTCTAGGATGGATAGATAGATGGATGGATGGATGGGGAGAGTAAGGAGAACACTACACAGTCGCAATGGAGAAAGTCTCTAGTCGTGCGCTACATCACTGCTCAGTATCTGGAAAACTTTATCATAAACCGAGAGAGAAGGGGACGGAAAATCCCGAACTATTCTCTCCAGACCCTTTACCCGGCTCCTCAACCAATTCACAGGCCAGACATTGGACTATTCCAACTGGAATCCTGTGTATGTTACATTGCCGAGGAGCATTCAGTCTCCTCGTTAGTTAGAAGTGGTGTAAAAATGCAATTTGAATCTTGAATTACAATTTTATGAAGTATTAATTCGCCGTTATTTGAAAGGATTGATTGATGTGCCAAGACTAACTTGCAACTGCTGGACACAAAATATATGCCCCTTCCAACCCAGAATTAATGCTTACAGTACCAGATTCTTTCTAGAACCAAATCGAGGCGGCGAGAAAAGTGAAGGAAAATCAGCCAAATCCTACAAGTAGGTACCCCAATTCCATCCATTCATTCGCAATAGCTTGAGCGAATGGTTCAACTGCAGCATTACTTATACTCTTACAAAGAAAACGCATTCAGAAAGACTGTGTGAAGTTAGATAGAAAACTACATAAAGTCAAAGAACCACACGAGATTTTTCCGCAGCTGCATTCATTAGTAGCCTCCCCAATCACCCATGACATTTGCACTGGATCTCAATCATTTTGGTGTCTTAAATAGAACAGGAGAACTTCCGCAATGGTACCACTCAAAGGACACCCAAACCGGATAGAAATGTACTCGTAGTTGTAAATGCCAAATTTATTCAAAACCCCAATAAGCAATTATCAATTTCCGTTGTCAACAATATTCCGGTATATGTCAAAAACAGTGGTAAATAATCCGAAGACTGGTATAGAGACTGTGTGACACTCAGTTTTTGAAAGGATATGGTTGGGGGAAAGTTGACAGCAAAATTACGAAAAGTAACTGTCCCAGATCTATATTCGCCCACTTTTTTGGTTAGAAGTTCATTATGCATGCTTTTACGAGTTTGCTTCAAGCGTTCGAAATAATACCAAAATAAATATTTACTTGCAGGTGTTTTAGGGTTGAGCATATAAATAACCGGAATCATGTTGGAGAAAACAAACAATATGAAAACGCTGCAATGCCTCAAAATACCAACGGAACATACATAGGTAGAATCGTACATTCTAAAAACCAATAATATAAACAACGAATTTAGCCCATTTTATCAGCACAAAGATAATTCCTACTTCATCATGCAATATACATTGGACGAAAGCATCATGTGCTGTCATCATTGTTCTGAAACTAGGTGAATCCCACTTTTCTCCATATTAAAAAAGCTGAAAGCAAAAGGATTCAACCAACCTAATTGGCCGTAGTGAAGGTGTATCATAGTGACAACCACATTCGATTTGGCACATCTCCGCAAACAAAGGGAGATCAACTTTTGCTTTCCAATTCAATGGCAAAGCTGGCAACATTCAGATGTTGTTGGTTGACTAGCTTTCCTCTTTCATGAAAGTCGAAATCGCTTTTAGTGGCTGTAATCTGGATCGAAAACCAAAGGAGACAATCCAGCTAAGTTGCTTGGTTTGGTTAGTACTTGTTGGTTGGCTGGCTCTTTTCGTGGGATAGAATAGAGCTGGACAAATTCTGTATTTTAGTCGCAGAGTACAAAGTCCATCAAAGAAACAGAAACTGTCATTGAAAGAATTCGAGCCCCGTCAGTGTCTATTAAGTAAAAGGTTTATTCCACCATCCTCCCTTTCTTTAGTCGTGTACACAGCATGAAACATGTATGCAAGGCAAGAAAAAGTATAGCGTGTCAGCCAGTACCATCCAAAAATCATCGCACTATGTCATTCTATGTGCTGCATTGTTTTTTCGAACCGTGCAAATACAAAACCACAGTACAATCTCATACAAAGTCTACTAACGTTGTTGTAAAAGAGAAAGCTGCAGGATTGGCTATTGGATTGAAGGACCTTCTTGAAATTTAAGCCCCGTTTTTCTTCATACTTCTCCTGTCCGTCCATCTCGTTGATCCACATGCCGGGCTTGGTGGTGGAATGGACACGAAGGGTGGAAGCAAGTGGGAAGTATAATGTGTACGAAATACCACATCACACAATACATCCGTCCGTTTACTCAAGTTACGATGCGAAGTTGTCCAAACTTTCGATCTCTCGAATCCAAATGACATTGTAAGATATCTGTTCCTCGTCCTTCTATTTTCCACCATGTCCATCTACAGATAATCCTCGCTCTCACAATGGCCACCAAGCCGCATTGTTGCTTGTTGTTTGACTCAAATCTACTTTCTTTCGGACTAGAATAATTGACAGTCAATTCGACATTTCAACCCAGAAAGTAACCAACCAACAGAAAATTCTTGAATGTCCCATCCCTTGTACGAAACCTTCTGAATACTAACCAGCAGAAGCAACACTGCAGAAGGGAATAATGGATTATTTGTAACCCAAACTTATTTTCTGACCCTTGCACATAACTAATGACATATTTTTCGTTGAAAGTGTTTGAAATATGCGATTACGAAATGAACAAAAAAATTTAAATAAAAAAGTTACCTCGATATCTGCCATTCCTCACAACAGAAATTTCTTGATCCACTACTTCCACCCACTCATTCATTCACTATAAATGCACAGATCCTCCATATGCTGTTGAGATGTGAGTATATAGCCCACATCCAAGAAATAAATATTTCAGATTTAAAACATCTCCACATACACACAGCCAACAACGTAGTATGTAGATATCGATTCTGCTCATTCTGTGCTCCCCATCACTCTTTCTTTATTTCATTGGAAGTTCGGTGCTACTTGTGAATTTATTTAGATACCGAACACCGAGAACAAAGTGAAGGAACTGTCTCTCTGACTGAGGAAGAACTTTTCACTCTCGGATTCAAATTGTTTTCACCCGATTGCGTGCCAATGTCTTAAATGTTAATGTTTTTCTCTCCTTGTTGAAGATAGGAACCTCATGGTCTGCTTGTACATAAAGACACCCATTTCCATTTTTCCTTCATTCCGTTTGCATTCACCATGTCACACACAACAACAATATGTCCTATCTCAGCTTACCAGAGAAAGACTTTCTCAACCCAATTTTGCCGTCGCGATTAATCAGTAATCTGGCGTAAAGAAATGGTGTTGGATAGTTAGAGAATAAAAATAAATTTATACTGCCAGACAGTATAAAGGAGATGGTCGGAAAAAATTGCTGACAACCAAAAATGGCAACTTGAGAAACAACAGAGTATAATAGAGATCCACCAACTGAAGCCCTATTATTACAGATTCTTTCACCCACCAACCAGTATACATGCAGGATTTTGTAGGATGAAAAAACAAGACGAGAGTAAAAGATGAATCGCTGTGATGAGGTACTTACTCTTTTCTTCTTGGTTGGTATGTATTTATGCTGTGAGAGAGAGATAACTAGATGTACAAGAATGGAATCACATAACGAACATTTTATTCATGCATAGACTACTTTTCCATAAAGAAATTCTCTCACTCTTATTCCTCTTATCGTTCTCGAGTGAAACATGGAGAAAAGACGGGACTGGGACGGGGTTGAGAAAAGGGTGTGAGTGAGAGTTCCAGTGGCCGAACTAACAGTAAGACTCAGTCTGAGACATACGAATGCGAATGCCATCAATGAACAATGTAAAATGCGCATTGACTTGTACGGGGTCGGGTGATAAGTAAACGAGGACGGCCCAAAAACGAGATGGAGAAAATGAATGCATAAGCAGCAAGATCATGGAATTTTTATACATCATGCACCTTCTCAACGAAACGAAAACTTGTGTTTTCAATTCCTCTGGCAGTGAATATTTCAAATACTCCCGTTTTTAAGCGTAACCCTCAGACTCCGTGTTCAGGCCCGATGTGCCAGTAAAAAGAAGAACAATGACTATTGCAAATTCTTCAAAATAAAATCGTAGCAAATCAAATCTCAGGGTTTTTGAGTTAGTTCTGTTCTGCCAGAATTACGACGGGATTCCAATAAATTATTATTTTATTTTCGAGAATCGAATCATTCTTTTGCGTAGTATGAAGAGAAACTTTATGCTAAAACATTACAACCGAACATCAAACCACAGAAAATAACTTTTGGAAAACTAATGTAACAAAAAACATTAATGTTCAACACAACAGTAACAAATTCCACAGAAGATTCTAAATTCCAGTAAAGTTATGGAAAATATTTACATCAATCGCAACGCACAGGAGTTTAACAAGCCTGCGAATAACTCCCACCACCCACGGGACCGTATTGATTAAGTTTAATAATATGGCCTCACACTGGTATATAGACCAGAACCTCATAGACACACAGTATTCAACGAAGGGAATCAAGAAATGGAAAACGGTGCAAATCACCTTTTTCAAGAACGACGTATTTTATTTGCTAATTTCGCTAATTGGATGATGAAACCCAGAGAGACCTTCACATGATTTGGTTTTGTGGTACAACTGAGTGAACAATCTTTATCGACGAAGGAATTGGAGAGAGTCACGCGAAGTTGGCGTAACTATTTATGCCACACATCCCACTGGGAACTATGACGTATCTGAAGAAAAAGGAAGGATGCAGTAATTCGATGAATCCAGAAAATTGAAACTTTCCTTGGACCAGACCGAACTAATTTTGGTCCAGGGGGATCACGACGCGATACTCAATTAAGGACGGAGTAATTGCTTCCTGTTTACTTGCAATCTGGTAGCATTGGTTATTGATTCTCAGCCGATACGCGTTACAGTTATGCTTTGAATTATGATAAGGCCACAAACAAGTAAAATATTATAGAAAGCAGTACGCGTAGTAAGAAGCCAAATCCCAGCCAGCCGTTACATTTTTGTTAATAAAACACAAGAGCAGATCGTCAGCAGAGAAGAGAGCTGTTAAAGACGGTGACCGGCGTAATAAACGATGCCAAGATTGCGATACTGATAAGTTAGCTTTATGAAGTCAAATGTATTTTACTTACCGAGGTCATATTATTTTAATACGCCAACGTTGGTGGGTGGGAGTGGATGAGTCCTACCTAATAATTGGGATGCATTAGAAACCAGTGTAATTGCGTTTTCTCTGACCTACAATAAAAAATTGAAGCACATTTGTCAGTCCAGTTGTCCAATAAACTAACATAATTATAACATAAAATTGACATCGAAATCAAAGGATAAAAAACAATATTATAATGTTTTTAAAAGGATATTAAACCGGACCGGAACGCCGGATAACCAAATGAATAATTCATTACATCACGACGAATTACACTAATAATAATAAGCTAAGTTACACCTTATAATCCAGAAACAAAAGAAAGCCGAATATTGTCATATTCATTGAAGTAAATTCCTTTAATGACAGTAAATAGTATTAAATTAGACAAATCAAAGATAACTTACCACCTGTCCAGCAATGCAATCTATGGGTTATCCTTGTCACCAAGATAAGGGTTTTATCACACACTACCACTTATCTTCCATTTATCAGAGTAACTGGTAAACTATTTAATATGGTAATATTTACGTTTATTGACAGATCTTTTCCCGGCACATAATATTAATCAAGTTTTTTATTATTATTTTAATTAGTCAGTCTCATTAACATGATTCCCGTTCATGACAATTGTTGTGGCTTCAATTAGCTCGGAATTGATATGAATTTAGTTGAGTCAGTTCATTTTACATGGGTGGATTTTTTTACAATTCCGTGGGTAAAGTTTTTATTATTCACCGTGGATAAAAACAGATGGGACCATAACAAATGGGAAGAGGCACAAATTTTAAGTCCATGCAACCAACACATTCATGTGGACAAAGGAGAAAGTTCGGTGGGGCTTTGGATTTAAGGACACGAGATGGATCTCGGTTCCGTGCTCTAATCTTGAGATTTACAAAAAGCTTTCTCAAGTTGTGAGAGTTGTGAGTATTTGGTCTCATGTTTCTCACGTAACTGAGACCAAACATAAGGCGACAACTATTGAAGGATGTCTTACTCGTCATTTTAAATAACCAGATTATCATAATCCTCGTGTGGAATGTCGAATTGGTAAGATAAATTTGCTAGAATCTTGAATTTACTAATTGTTGAAATGCAAAATATGTTGATGAGCATTT
>JAAXNX010000207.1:0-39162 GCA_036491905.1 Folsomia manolachei
CACAGATATTCTTACAAGATCTCGTCTGTCTGCCTGACGGATTCTATTTCATTTGCTAAGGAAGGAAAAATTGTAGAAAGAATCCGCAACCCATCTCTCCTCCTTTCAGAGTCACATTCAACAATGGCAAACAAAACTTTAAAGTTACTTTAAGTCTTTTAAAGCTTTAATCATTTCATGCATTTCACGATTGAGCGTGGTTTGGTTTGATTCCTTTACGAATCTGTTTTCGCTTGACTCAACTCTTCTCTCTCGATTTTAGCTATTCTCTTTTCCTCGAAGTGCATTCCTTTTGGTGTATTTGGCTGAATTAAGGATAGACTGAGACAGATTTAACTTTGAAGCAGAAATCCCGTTATTTTTCTGTTTCAGTTTATACAGGTTACTTTTAAAGAGCCTGGATTTAGCAAATTTGTCCTGTCATTACGTAGACAAGTCGAGGGTTTGGGACTGGCGTTCATTAAACTAATTTTTTGTACTGATATTTTCTCTTTAGTAGCTTCGTCACTTGGATCTTCACACTTGCTCAGTTTATTATAAAGCCACATCGAATGAAAATTGATTTTGCGGAGGCTGATGATGGAATTTGATGAGTACGGAGATTGCAGGTGTATGCAGTCAATTCCGTGCAAGTTTGAGCTTCAGACTCTTTTTATCTATGAAGTGGCTGGGCTGCTGGGCAATCCTTCTGTTAAAGTAAAAAACAAACGTGCAACTACTGGTGAGGCATTGCAATAATTATTCAGTTCCACAGGTTGCTTCGTTATAAACATTTTCTCCCCCGTCATAACATGTATCATCCTTGCAAATTTTTGGAATTGTTTCGGATACTAATAATGTGCGAATTAAATCAATGTTTATTAATCACATGCAATGTGGACGCTTCTGGGAAACCGGTTTTTTATATTCCATCATCTCCACGAACCAAGAACACTGAACATTGACCCGAATTTTTTGCGTGTGATTCCTCACGTGTGATTTTGATACTTTCTTTTGTTCTGAAATTGTATTTTCATACGTTTAGTAACTGTAAGTGTTTATGCAATGCCTTGCTGTAAATGAAATACATATACATAAATCCCTCTTCGCCTTATCATTTCTGCGGATAGACTTCATGACCTACTCCAAGATTTCTTTACCCAGGACATTTGTAATGGTTCTTTTAGTTTAATCGCTCCAAATGATAGTAATTTTGACTCCACTCTGTACAAGAAAAATTGTGCATAATCCCATTCTCTATTATCACTCGTATAAAATTCAGCCATTAGTAAACTATGTGTTAATATTTGGAACAGGAATCGCAATGATTCGAGCATAGTTTGTTCACATTGTTGAATGCGTCGTAAAAATGTGATGAATATAATTTGTCATATTGTAACTGCAAAGAATGCATAATATACTGGAGTGAACGGAAGGTAAATGTGTGCTATGTTTTAACTTGTTTGAAGTGCTGGTGTAAAACCCTATCAAATTCGGGTAGGTTTGTTCTTCTGACGACCACTGGCAATTGTAATTGTTCTTGCTGGCTGTGTACGTGAAATGCCTGTCAAACAAGCCAAGCAGGATTGGGAAAGAAGTGGATGCGAATACATTGTTTCTTCTTGTGCNGACGACCACTGGCAATTGTAATTGTTCTTGCTGGCTGTGTACGTGAAATGCCTGTCAAACAAGCCAAGCAGGATTGGGAAAGAAGTGGATGCGAATACATTGTTTCTTCTTGTGCATATTTATCTGCAACTTGTAGTGTAATCATAGTATCAGGGGTAAATCTGACTGGATGTAAAGTAACGAGTAATAGGTTTTACTACCTCTGCTCAACACCAATTTAAAACTTAACCAGGATGATCAGCTTATCTCTTCTGGACAGCTTAAATGATTTCATTCATATCATGCACAGAACCAGATATTTATCCTTATACCCTTAAACAATTTTGTTGATAAATAACTCCACGTGAAGTCCATTCCACAGGCAATCATTTTGAATGATGAGATTCGTTAAAATATTTAATTTCCCCGTTGTATTTTTCTGATAGGTTTACAACCATAAAAATATCTTCTGTAGCTCAACTCTAACCAGAATAAAAATAGTCGTTGTTTCCTAGTTGGACAACTAGGGTAGTAAGCTCCTGCAAATCTTGTCAAATTTAGTTAACGCTCATGCTTAAATGGAAGAACACGGCGTTAAAAGTGATGGAAAATGCGTTAATGATATTAATACTTATAAGTAAAGAATTAGAAAGGTCAAGGCAATTTTGTCAGAAGGAGAGATTTATGTTGTCAATATAGTTTTCAATTAAGTTGTCAATATAGTTATAGATAGTTTTCACGTCAAGATCTTCTTGTACAGCATTTAATCTTATTTTTTGCATATTATGCTCTGTGCAATGGTTATGTATAAAATACTATACATATAAACGCGTAGAATATACAGCATTCACGTTTTGGCATAGCCAATCGTTCGAGACCATGCCCGGTGACATGTGCATGACATAATAGGAATCGGTTTCGTTTTGTTTTAATTTTGGTCATAACTTTTAAATTTTCTCTTATTCTTTCGGTATTCTGGTGATTTCCGACATGTGCCATTTAATCAGTGTGCGAATCATGTGCACCTATGTAAGCTTGCAGTTATACGGATATTGTCCAGGGTTTGCATCAATAGAATGACTGTTGCATACACAGTTCTAGCTCCAAGTCCGGTATGAAATCAAGGACTATGTTATTGCGATCAAAACTTTGTCATAATTCTCAATCTATAAAAAATATTCCAGTTTAACAAAAATCGTAATGTTCATGCATCAAACTGTAAAGCTCCGTGTTTCGATATTATGCCTCCCCTTTATGTTGAATGAATGTGTAGTGGTGACGTGGAACACGAATTAAATTATTTAGCTGAGCCGGTTGTTATTATTATTGTTAAAGTTATTTTATGAATGTAATTTGGCTAGCACGACCCATAGAACATTATCCAACTAACCTACTAAAGTACTCGAAACATATTTCACCGTCTAAAATGCATAAAATGGCACAATAGAAAAAACAGAATTTCACTCATATACAAATTGAAAAATAAGCAGAAATCCAATCGTAATCCACACACATTTTTTAATGTTTAAAAAATCATCCCTATATATTCATTCGTTTGTTACTTTTCCTTTTCTTCCATTTATTCTAAAAACCACTTGTTCATCAAGGACGATCGTTTACAAAAATTCGTTTAACAAAACTGAATAAATAGTAAAATGTGTTGTGTGGTCTGGATAGGATGTAAAGGCATGATACGATTATTCAATCTCACTAAAAAGGTTTGGATATTTTGAGAATAATTCCAATGAAGGAAATTGTGATAAATTAAATATGAGGCCGGTTAAGTCAGCCTTTTAAATTTTAAAAACTCTTCTGTAAGAGTGCTTATATGTGAATTAATTGGTCCCCAAACCGAGCTAATTACCAAATTAATTTAACTATTCTCTACCATATCTTTGTCAATGAGCAATGAGTATTCAAAAACTGTTCCAATATTATCAAAACTGCATGATCTAGCAGCATGCAGCATGCAGCTAAATATAAATCTTGGACACCAATTCTTAGTATCTGTCCACATCTTCAATACAATACCCCGAACGTTTTCACTTCACATATTTCGTATTTGTTCAACAAATAAGCGTCCACAAACGGATAGACGGACTGGGAAAATATTCTTTGAATTTGAAAGTTTTGATAAAATGGGTGAGGTAGTACTTCAATCAACTCGGATCATCATTTAATTATAACAAGGTAGAGAAACGGAGCGAGTGTCATGCTGTCTCTCTGACGGGTTGAAGTAGATATTGATGAAAATCCACAGCTATTTAATGCAAAGAGTGAAAATATATAAGCTACGACTTGAAATCGAAGATTCGATATCGATAAAATACGCCAAGATTTTAAATGACGCTAGCGTCTACTATCTGCACTTGCATTGGCTGCGCATCTCATTGGTTTCGTTTTATTGCAGGTACGCAGTGCAAAAGTACAATCTTGTGATACTATTAGGTCAGAACTCAGAACCACTTTAGAATATCCGTATGATGAACACAGAAGAGCTACAAGGGTGTGGTCAATCTTGCACTGTGTTGGATCCCATAGTAAATCTTTCTGTCCGTGTGGCTTCTTATGTTCTTCTAATTGTATTCGAATCTTACAGCTTGAAGGAAAAATTCAGTTAAAGAGGATTGACTTAATTATTATTTATTTAAAGAATTTTTAAATTCTAGGGCAATCATTGTTTATCAAACAATGGCATGAAAGAAGGCCACATTTGTTAACTGACATAAAATAAATGAAAGTTTGCTAGCTTTTAATACTTTGTTGGAAAAGTAACACCGCCGACATTATATAGAGTAATAATTATCTCTCATTGAGAGTACTCGTAATTCTGCGTATCTGACATGACATAAGTGGATCCCGGAAGGAAATTTCAGACATTCAATTTTGGCACTGTCCAACAAGATATTTTTAAATGATACGGCACATTGCTAATTCTAAATAAATTGAGATTACGGAAGACGGGATATACATTACATACATTACGGGATATATTTAAAAAAAAACATTCAATTACGAAAGACGAAAGATATGCAGAGCCCAAGATCTACTTAATAGTGAACAAAAAAAAATTAAGAATGCCACCATGCGGATCAATATTACTTTGACATGTAATATGAATTCACCAATCGAAAATAATCTGTCCAACTTTTGTAGGTTGTAGATTATGCTCAATACAGATAAAACTCGTGCAGTTCCAAGCAATCTCACAATTTTATGATTTTCTTTGAGTGTAAATTTTATTTTCTTCGTGGCAGTCTAGCTACATAAAAAAGTGTCCAGCCATCCAGTCGCAAACCGGTACTTGTGTGAATTGTAGTAATTGTTGAGTCAAGGTTTCTTATTTTAAATGAGGGCCAAATCCAGCCAAACATCAATCAGGTAGAAATACTGAATCGGAATACTCTAGTGAACTGCGTCATATTAACATAATAATGCGACTGCTTTATAATCCTGCAAATTCACATTTGCGAACAAGCATTGAACAAGAATTTGGGTTTTATTAAACGGGTTTGAATCGTAATACTACTACTGTAACTATACGAAGTTATGTTATGTTGTGTGATTGGATTATTTGATTGAATTGTGGTAGAGTAAAGTCAACACAGCCCTCTGTCATGATAAAGATAAAGAAAACAAGTTTAAATTTTATTGCAGTTTTCGCTTCTCGCTTGTTGTGCAGATTATCTTTTTGCAGGTAGTCCACAGAGTGAACGAGGATATGCCGGCCGGCATTTTGTCAGTTATACATACATTCAGGATACAGTACAAATTTTACTTCTTAGGCCGGTGCAATATAATGCAAATCTTCTAAATATAATGCTGTGCAACCAAGTCAAGCACAAGTAATTCAGCACTGCACCACAAATGGGATGGAGGCAAGAATGCAACCTCGTTGCACGAAATGAATTTGGGTTTGAAATAATAATGGTAGGGTAACGCCATGACTTTTGTTAGTACTGCAAAAAAAACCAGATTCGTCCCTACATGTCTCATGAGCAAACCACGAAATCGACATGAATGGCATGAGTTCTTTACTTTCGACACACTTTGCTGAACTGAAACCTGCTTATTTTATCTGTCTTTTTATAGAAAAAACACCTTTCTCATAAAATTCAATTTGGTAGAATGGTTTGATACATTATTTTTATTTGACTGTTTGAGAGACATGAACTCCGAAGTACATTTGAGGTTTCGAAAAGTGAGCAGGTTAAGGTTGAGTTGGACATATTTAAAAGCTAATGACCTAAACTAGGAGTGGGTTTTGACATTTTTTTTCAATGCCATGCATAAATTAACATGAACTTGCTAAAAATGTTTCATTGTTTGTTTGCATTTAAACGAATGTGATAGTTGTAAGATGTGCATTACATGTTAGACTTTTATCAAATGAGTATTAAACTACAGCCAAACTTCATCCGAGTTTACTTTGTTTTTTTCTTTTTTTAGCAACTAAGAGAAGTAATTCCACATGTGGCAATGGCGAGAAAATTATCCAAAATTGAGACTTTGACGCTTGCCAAACACTATATCATGGCGCTTACCAACGTCATCTGTGATATGCGGGGAGATGAGAAGCCCTACAAGTAAGTGAAATTCGCAATTACAATAAAACATAATATAGAGACTTTCACTCGACTTTCACCCCGAAGATTGCTACTCGTATATAAAAATATGTCATATCTTGCCATTTTTCTATTACATAAATACCAAAAAGGCGATGTTAAAAAAATTAAATATGCAAAAGTCAAATAAGCCGAAATATAAAACGATATATGAAGCTTAGGAAATACTTCGGCTCGAAACATCCTGTTGACTGTTGTCAATTACCGACTTAGATGGTTGACCGAAGATTATAAAGTCTGACTTAATCCAACATAACCTTTATCGTTATCATTTTGATAAACATTTAAAAATGTCACACTGGCCTTCTTACAGTTAAACATCAATCCCAAACCCAAGGGTAACTGCAGTTTTGCTTACTGCACAATTTTGTGTAATTCATTCAATTTAACTAGGTATAAAGATTTATAGATATTTAGGTAAGGTGCATAGTCCGAATAATCTGAAGATTCTGCAGTAGTTACCATATCGTCTGACGGGAGGGATCAATCCAAAATGAGGCGGATTGATGTTCATCAAGAAAATTTGCAGATGTAACAAACTTAGTCGTCAGCAGTCGATCAGGGATATTCCTTCTTATCTTAAATTACTTGTTTAAAAATGAATGAATGTTGCAAATTATTTTTTTAATTTGACGTAATTTTTTCCCCTCAATACATACATGAACAGATTATGAAAAATAAAAATTTGTCACGCTTATGGAAAGTGATTTTGAGCTGTACGGCTTTCATACTGTAGTTACGATTATTATGTGTAGATGTTTGGATATTTTTTAGTACAATTATTTACTTGACTCATTTATGATTTCCAGGTTTTTGGAAGAGCTAGCCTCTGCTGGGGGCGAAGGTGGGGATGAAGATGAGACTGACCTGGAGGACACGAATAATGCAAACCTTCTCACGTCCTCCCCAGCTTCAACCACCACATAATGTTCAAATGAAGTAGTAATTAAGTAACTCTCGACTTAATAATGATAACGAGAACGACTGCAGACTTATCTTGCTCATAAAGTTTGCCTTCTTTTCGCATGATAACTTTGAATGGTTCTCTGGCGATAAAAGAGAACGCTCATTCAGTTACCAATCCAAGTTATCGTGCCAATAGTTGTTTACTCGAGTAAAAATTTGATTTTCAAAATTTTTCAAGAAATTTATACACAGAAAGGAACCGAAAGTGCCTACGTTGTTGAAACTGGAGCAAACTCCGACCGTCGCTAACTACCCACGAAATTATTTGTTAAAATTATTATTTCCGTTTAAAGTATGGAAATGTTATTTACATTTAATCATGTCATGAAGTTGATTGATTGATGGTTAGATCTCCGACGAAAAGCTGAATGTTATGCTATAAATGTTATGCAGTGTACTATTTTTAGCAATCTAATCTCCCATTTTTTTAGAAAAATAATATAAATCATTGCTATATATTTTATTCTGAGCAATATATTTTTATTCCTTCCGTATTTATTTACTGGTGTGCTCAGTCATCATCGGAATTGACAGATAGTTTAGGTGATATTATTTTGTTAAGCATTACTTTCGTAAAAATAACATTAAAATGCAAATGTATTTAAATTTTGTTGTGTGGGAAGTAATTAATATTATATATAGTTAATTATACGACATGATACGGGCTTAATTAACACAAGGAAGATTCTTGATTGGTTGTTTCTTGTGATATCACATAGTTATTTCAAATTCATAGTATGCGTTGCGCAATGAAAATACGTTTTCAGAGTGATTGAGTATATATTATATAAAAAATAAAGCATTCGGATGTATAGGATAGTGAATAAACTATTCTAATGCCAATCAAATAATTGACATTCCAGAAATAGCTGTTCACAGATTTATCCATTACTATATGAAATTTTATTGTGACCGAGTGACCACCTTGCTGACAATGTCGATGTCCAACGAGGAATGCTTAAGGAAAAGTCAAACGAATCATAGCTAAAATAAAATACAAAAAGTTTGAAAAATATGTAAACCGATTTCTTTTCACCATATTTTTTTCATACATGCAGACAAAAACTTGTGTGGTGCTCTGACTTATTGGGGAGCCATTTACACTGCATTTTTTAACCATGCATAAGAACAGTCCTGCGGCATGCAATGATGGCCAAGTTAAGTCATACCTTCATCGCAGTTGCATTACGAATGCTTATCCAAAAAAATCAAAAAAAAAATCTGAATTTCAAAAATTTAATGCTCCAGGTGAGGCTCGAACTCACGACCACGGCATTTCTTAACACGAGATACTGATTATAAGTACCGTGCTCTGCCAACTGAGCTACAAGAGCGTAAGCAAAATTATACGATTACACGTTTTTATACCAGAGTTGTTCCATGGAACAAACCCAGGCACCACTTTCATGATGCAACTAAAATACTTCAATCCTTACCTACTAATTGGGATATGTCCATGATTTCATTGTCCGGAGCCGGACTCAGTTGAACATACCATTCACTCCTAGGGTGGGTACTACGGTAAGACGTACTACTACCTTTAGAAAATCCGTTATTGCACAAACCGACGGCTAGGCTAGGTATCACATCAATTTTTGAAGGGCTCTGCCGATTGTCATCACTTTTTGGTTCGTCAATGATCCTTTGGCATTTCCGACTATATGAATCATGAAGCAATGGCATCAATCAAGTAATTTATTTGAACTGTGATTGTTTTAGAATTTTTTACTGCATGCATATTGCATTGATTACAAAATAAAATAACATGTGGATCAGTTGCAGCATGAAGTACAATCAATTTTAATCGTGATTATAATTAAAACGTGAATAAAAATGCAGTTGCGAATCCATATTATTGCATTATGCAAAATCAGACAAAAGTGAGATTGAGGGCGCCTATTTTTACTTATTCTGCTGGCTGATCCCAGAAGGTAAATAAGAAACAAAATGTAACAACTGTTCAATTGTGAAATTAACAATTAACCTCTTGTAAATCCATCCATGGGTTATCGACAATTAAAACCACCATCGTAGACACTGCAGTGGATTCCTGCCACAAAAGAATGTTTGGACGTATGTTTCTGTTTACCTTATCACAAGATATATTTACAACTGAAATTCCTCCACGTCATCTGTTGCAATATATTTTACTGGAATGCTAATACTTACCTGTTTTTTTATTTCATGCAGGATTCAGCTCCTCCGTATCGTAATCCTGGCTTGAATTGGAATGTTACAACATTACATTAGTCCTAGTCAAATTCGCATTCAGTAAAAATGAGTTGGTTTCAAACCACAAACATTGCAAGCCTCGCGAAAACTGCACTCAAAGAAGCTCAGAGGACAATTGATAAAGCGCTGGAAATTGGTGATTCATCTGCACCTACCGTGTCGTCCTCTGCGACAATAAATACCATCACGGAAGCACCAGAGAAAGCTGATGGTAATACGAAATTCGAAATTATTGAAGTATTACATTATTCAAGTATTTTACTTGTAAACCTTCGTTTTCATTATTTTTAGCAACTGAGGTTCTAATTCCTGTAAACACCAAACGGATAGTGGAAGAGGAAGAGTTTATTAACCAAGATTCATATTACAACGTCTTTTTAGGACCACTGTCTGAGACAGCAGATGATAGTCAATTGGATTCTTCGTCAAAAACTGTGTTATTTGAACAATCTTCGCACGAAAGTGCTGATGACGATGTTGGAAACAATGATGATGACGACGGACGGGGTAATGATGATAAAATGTTCAAGACATCCAGTCCTCCAGCTAGTTGTGCTTCTGCCCTTGATTCTCCTCGATCCCCTTCGCCATTGGTTTCGAATAATGAACATTCTGAAGAGGAAAGTCAAGATAATAATTTTGAACTCCTATCCCACTCCAAACTTGACTGTCACTCTGGTCGTGATTTTTTACCTGAAAGCAGTAGAAGTAGTAGTATTGTAGTAGTCTCGTCGTCTGCGAGAGCTTCTTCTGGAGGTTCTGGATCAACAGCTAGTACAGGGTCTGATAATAATATGAACAGAGACATTGATTTAGTGGAGAGTAACATTGTCCATCTTCCATACGATCAACATCGCCATAGCCAGCAGAATGAGTCAGGCTCGGAAGGGTCAACTGGATATGAAAGAGTTGACCTGCCGACGTCTGCGCATTCGTCCGATCCCACATCTCCTGAATTTACAAAGTTATCAGCCACTTGCCACAG
The DNA here is from genome assembly GCA_036491905.1 of Folsomia manolachei. Taxonomy (NCBI): domain Eukaryota; kingdom Metazoa; phylum Arthropoda; class Collembola; order Entomobryomorpha; family Isotomidae; genus Folsomia; species Folsomia manolachei. Next base: position 10,396 of record JAAXNX010000207.1, read on the forward strand.
AAAGGGCCCGTCTTCCGCGTCCTCATCCGATATTGAAGTGATTCTTTCCAGTGATCTTCATCGTCATAATCAAGACGACGAATTTTCAAACACAAGTGAGTTGAATTTGAATTTAGTCAATCAAATACCTTGAACCCGTAATTATTACGAGTATTGAAACTAATAAATGTACTTTGTTTTTATTTTAAGTTACCAATCCGATAACTATTGGGACATCATCATCACATTTCCAAGAATATCAAAGCAAAGGGACACAGACTAGTGACGACTCCAATCCGCCGAATAAATATCAAGAAGAAGCAGCAGCAGTGAAGGAATCTAGTGAAAATTCTGATAGTATAATTGGTGAAAAAGATCAAATTATTGATCAATTACGGAAAGAGGGAGAAAAACTTTCTCAGAAGCAATTTGACCTTGGTCAGGTGATAAAGAAACTAAGGGCGAAAGAAAAAGAAACGGAAAACTCAGTAAAGCGTCTTACTGGGGAGCTCGCTGGAAAAAATGTCGAAAATGAAAGATTAATGAAAAGCTTTGTTAATTTAAAATCTACAGAATTAACTTTAAATGAAAATGTTCAGAAACTGACCTCCGAGAAACGTGCGCTCGAGCTGGAAAATTTGAACATCAAATCGGAGCTTGAAGATGCAAAGGAAAATTGTGCGTCAATGAAATCATCCGTCGAAGATGCCTCCGTGTTAGTAATGTTACACATATATATGCTAAACTAATTTATGCAGCAAGTATTTTCTGCCAGTTTTCACATTCTATTTTTATTCCATTTGTTTTATAGCGAAGTCCTCGAGTTGAAAAATGCCATATCATCTGCGCAACGCGAGTCGGCAGAGTTGGATAATTTGACAAGGGAGAAGTCTGACCTTATTTCCAAAAATGACTCGCTTCAAAAAGAAATTGACAATCTACGTTGTGCAATTAATTCGCACCAAGATCAATCATCTACAAGGGAAACGGAACAACGACATCAAATTGCAGCGCTGACAAGACAAGTCCATGAGCTAGAATCTCAAATTGCAGACTTTTCCACAGAAGCGGCTGACGCTACGATGCCACTGTCAAATTACATTGAAAAATTACAAAGCGAGCTGCACCAATCACAAATCAGTAGTGAGAAAAGAGAGAAATTGCTGAATTCTCAGATTATTAATCTCGAATCAAAATGGAAGAACTCTGCAGACAAGGAACGAACGTTAAAGGACCACATTTCTAATCTCGAGTCTACAATTACAACATTGGAAAACAAGTTACAGGAATTGGAAGCAACAAATCTCGGCCTGAAACGAGAAGTATCTTTGCTAGAAGAAAATGAGCAGAAATCAGTGCAGGAACATTTCCAGAAAACGTCAAATTTCGAAATTCAGATTAGAAAATTAACAACAGAAATTGACAGCATTAACCAGGAAAACCAACAGTTAGCTTTTGAGTTAAAATCTGAATCAGCGTCATTGGAACAAGAAAGAAAAAGGAATCAGACGTTACTTGAACAATTATCTGGTAAAAATACCAATCAGACACACCATAAGACGAGTACAGTTTCAAATGCAAATAATGGCAATTTTGCCACCAAATCTGGCGAAAATTCACCTGGCTGCAACTCTGTCACTAGTGAAAATTCATACTTGGATGAAGTATTTGATCCATATAGTCAACTAGGAGGACATCGAGAAATGACACCACGTTCTTTCTTCGATTCTTATTCAACATCAACGACGGGATTGCTGGAACATCTGCAAAGCCAATTACGACAACGAGAGGCCGAGGGGTTGCAATTTCAAGAAGAAATAAGGAAAAATGAAAAAATAAGAAAAAGTTTAAATGACGAGATTGCCAAACTCACAATGAGAAATCATGAATTCCATTTAGAAACTGAAAGACTTTCAGAACTCCAACCAAAACTGGATGAACTTGAAAAAAATTACAACGCTTTACTACAGGTAATCAATTTCTGCAAATTACTCACAATTATTGTGCATAATACACAGCATGTAATACAATACTGTGATTATATTTGTTTTTTGTTTCAGTTATACGGTGAAAAAGTCGAGGAAACAGAAGAGCTCCGATTGGACCTACAGGACGTAAAAGATATGTATAAGAATCAAGTAAGTAGCACAGTCTAAAATTTTCGTTTCGGTTAATTCAATAACGCTGAATTATTATTTTTTAGATCGAGCAACTACTGAAGAGATAATATTAAGTGTATTAATTAACAATTGCATGGACTACCTTATCATGTTTTGCTATTAGTAATTACCTATGCTATTAAATTATTACATTCGTTATCATGTATAGTCATTATTTACAAGGTGCTATGTTCCAAATGTCACATTTACAGGATTTAAATTTAATGCTGTGAATAAGATTCCGTAAGCCGTAACTGCATATATGACTAGTACCATTATTATAGCACTAAAACACGTATTATGTATCGACCGGAAAACGAAAATATACTACACTTTGAAGACTCGGAGAAAGTTTTGTATTAAGAACAATCCTTTCCATTTCTTTGATGTTTCAACTTTCAAGTATCATAATCTAGCATTTATCTGGTTTTATCCACCGCAGCATTTCCCATTACATGTTCAAGCTACGTTCTGATTTGCATTGTTTTGCAAATGTTGATTAGTTTCCCGTAATAATTTTAACCCCCTCGCCCACCCACACAATGTAATATGAGAATTCACGAAATAAGGCGGGAATGGGTTTACTAGTTTGGATTTTTGGAGGCGAAATCACTTGCACTCAAGGACGGAGGAAAGCAAACAAACTGTTTACTAACAAAAAAATGTTGGCCTTAGCCTAGATAAGCACAAGTAGAGGAAAGGTCAGCAGCGGAACCAATAACCTGGTATGTCTTCAATAAAGGTGCATCAGATTCAGTGTGATTGGCATTAAATTAATGCCATTAATCCTAGCTCAATGTTTATAAGTTATATATAATTCTTTTTTTTTGTAAGGTCCGGTGTCTTGACTAGGGGCCTTCACCTTATTTGTCATTCAAGTTGACTGACTCATCTCTAATACAGACAAAAACAATGGTTAAAACAAGAAGCAGCACAAGACACAGTGCCAGGGCCGATGGAGGCGATAATGAAGGGACGACGAACGGCTCTGAAGATGTTATCCTGATTGTGGATAACTTCAGTAGCAATTCCTCCAATTCGAAGCTCACTTCTTCTACCAAAGCCAAAGATAACAATAAAAGCGCAACACAGAACAAGAAGAGGAAATATCGACCTTCTGAAAAAAAGAGTGAAGGGACCAACGGCAGGGGAACAATTCTGGCGTATTTCAAATGTAAGCATTTGTATTTTGTAACAAGAAAAAATGTAATGTTTGTTATGATGAAAACGCTCGAAATTGATCAGCTATGCAAAATTCTAAAACGCCGTGTTCAATAATGTCGAGACTCTGAGTTGAGCTTATTTGTTCCTCTTTGTCTCCGTTACTTGTTCATAAAGGGCAGAAAAGAGTTTTGTATTGCAATATATGATTTTTACACTTTGATCGCTGAAAAAGGATACGAAAATTTGTATTTAATTTGTGTTTAATGTATTTGTAAATTGCTTAACTTCACGCTTCTTGAATTTTTCCAGCCGAATCTTCATCATCATCAAACATTGAAGAGGACATACCTGAGAAAGACCCCAAAAAGATAAAGATTGATGCAAACACACGCCAGTTCCTGGAATCTGGAATACCAGAAGTCGTAATGAAGGCACAAAAGTTTGTGGAAAAGAAAAGAAATGAAAGTGACTATTTGAGTTTAGTAGGATTTTTTCCTAAACTCCAATTAATACCACCTAACATCAGCTCACCAATTATTGACCTTAACACAGGACCTGTTCAATTTCCAATCGGATTTACTATGAAGAAAGAAGTTGAAATAAATTATGATAGTGTGCCAATCGATTCGCTGTCTCTGACGGAATTTTTTCACACCGATATTAGCCCTCTCGAAATTGGAAATACGTCGTCCGAGTCACCAGTGATATCTCCCAGTTATCAAGCGCCTATTTGCTGCAGGCCTATATCCAATTTACTAGTATCTGATGACGATTTCGGAATCTCGTACACCAACTCGGTTCCTTGGATTGAAGACTGTAGGACTGATATTGAAGAGTTGAAGGATTTGTGTTGCGATAAAGAAGCACTGAACAAATTAAAATTTTGGCTGAAACAATGGAAAACAGACATCAAAGATGATGGAGGAACAAGTAGAAAAATTGACCTCAAGAAAAAACGACGGGATTCAGGGGACAGCTTTGTCACAAGTGACGAAGATGATGAAGATGTAAAAAAGAAAAGTGTCCTTTTAACTGGACCTCCAGGTAAATTTTGATTTTAAACTATGCTTTTCTAAAAGATAATTGCTTCACATGTTTGTAACAATATATTGTCTTCCAGGGTGTGGGAAAACCAGTGCTGTTTATGCTGCGGCACGTCATTATGGATTTCACGTAAGAAACATAATTTTTTTCATTGTCCTCTTCGTGCTACTCATTTGAATTTGATAACTCGATAACCGTCTGGTTATTTTTCATTATGCCTTGTAAATTACTAGTAGTAATATATGGCTTTAAAAACAATTTTAGGTTGTTGAAGTCAACTTTTCAAGTCGACGCCCTGGAAAAGATGTTTTGCAAAAAGTAGAGGAAGCGGTGCTCTCCCATCGTTTTAAATCGAGCAAAAACTGTTTACTGCTGTTTGAAGACATTGATCTTGTAGATCAAAAGGAAGATGAAGGATTTCACTGTGCTGTTTCTCGATTGATAACTAATGCAGTTAGACCAATTGTAATGACGACTAGTTACTTGGGTCAGCTTTCTTTGGACCCAAAATTGGAAAGGAAAGAACCTCTTGTCATTCAGTTTGCTCTACCAAACCCTTCACAAATTGTCCATAAAGTTTTGTGTCCTATGATATTTACTCGAGCCTCCACACTCAATATACAAGATAGCGAAGAATCTGATGACCAAGAACAGCAAACAGAACTGCCAGCACAACTTTCGCTACTGCTAGACTCAATTTGCCGTCATGGAAGAAACGACGTCCGACAAATTATTAACCAAACCCAATTTCTGTTTACGTTCAGTAGTTCATCCAAGTCAATATCTATATCTAACATTCATCAGCATTCAATCCAATCTGACTTATTGCTGGATTTGGGATTTATTCGAAGCTCACTTGATTCTTTACTACCATTACCTGGAGCCTCTACTACCATTATCAACAACAACTCAGAGGATTGTGACGACGTGGATGACATGTCACTGTCTGTGAAAGCTAGAAACAAAATTGCATTAAAGAGGCTCAATTCTGTAACACAAATGCTCAGCTTTGCGTGTGATTTGAATGTGACAGAGTCAATTTACAAGGAATTCGGAGATTGTACTGAAGACACGGCAAACCAGATTACAGCTTTAAAAAGTAACTATTTTAATTCAAATTTTTTGACCTCCTTCGCTAGTTGTTGTAAATCAGGTGTCAGGGAACAAATTGCTGAATCTTTGATTATTGAAACTGACAAAGAGTTTGAAATTATTAGTAAGGGATACAAGTTATTTGATGAAATTGGAGAGTATTGTGATAACATTTTCAGTAATGGTGGCTGGGAAAGTGCTTCGTATGTAAGATCAATTATAAAACGCAATAATATGGATTCCATCGGGCGATTGGCCAAGAGGAACGGCAGAGTTACGTCATATTTTAATCGCCTAGATCGTTCATTTACTACTAGAATTTGTGAAAGTTTTAGTTTTGACAAAGAGTTGGCTGCCGCAAAAGACTATTCCAAGTTTTTTGATTAATAGATTTACATATAACCACTTTTAAACTTTGACCGTTTGGTGTCAAACAGATTGATTTCGTGTACGTTTGGTTAGAGAAATTTTCATTTTTGTAAAACTCCGTTGTTTTCTTGTGTTATGTATTTTTTAAATATAATTGCGCTTTGTGAAAAGTTTCGCGAAATGTATTCGATTGATTATTTATTTGTCAGTCCAGGCCAAGCGTATATATGATTATTAATTGCATTAAATTATTGCATAAAACATGATGTGCTAAACTATATCGTAAAGTAATATCTAAATTAAACTTTCCTTGATTTAGCATGATTTCTATTCGACATATTTTATCAGCTATGCATTTTTCTCTCGAATAATTTCTTTTCATGGTCATGACTTAATTTACTAATCAGAGGAAAGATCTTATTGTACACTATGAATCCGGCTAAACTGCAATTATCAGTTTTCAACTAGAGCGGAGATTTACTCTCATCGAACTTGTCATGAACTTGCCTTTTCCGCATAAATCTCTACGTATTATATGCCAGCCTTGCTTTTACTTCGACCATGCACGACTACGTTTCTCTTAGACTTTAGATTTGTACGCATAAAATGTCTTCTATGCTACAGAAACTGGACTGACTGAGTGAAAGCAAAAGAATATATTATTTCCTGCGATTCCAATGGGGTTGGACTTTGGGGATATGAAAGAGATTTGAACTAGTGAATCCACCTTTCCCGTCTCATTGGCTTGAAAGATACCTTTTCGGGTTTTTAGATGTTGTGAATCATTCTGGTTCCGAATTCGGGTATCCGAGATTCTCTGCCTGACTCATCTGATAAACAGAGTTATATGGGCGAGTGTCAGCTAGAGTGAAAGCGGGCATTTATTCCTTTACTTTCAACTGGCTGGCATATATTGTTAGACTGACTTTCTTTTCTGTTAATCATGGTTATTTTTCTAATCAAGTTCACAAGTTCCAAATAATTGCAAAAACCTCGTGTTATAGGTGACTTTTAACCTGTAAAATATTGTGCATGGTCAATTGTTTTAACGTGGCTGTGGTTTAAATCTGAAAGTGTTGATACATCTCAGAGACAATGTTCCTTTGCCAAATAATGTTTATGGTCTTAAGTCATAACATCATAATATTTTCCTCACAATGCACACATCCTCTATAAACTGTTGCTCTTTTTCTGCCAAATTAACGCTTTAATGGGGTTAAATTCTTATTCCAACCCATGTAAACCATCCACAAGAAGTGTTGTTAAAACAGAATGAATAACATCGGAAGTAGCGCTGGCTCGGGGCCAAGCAGCAGCGGTGTCCTGCTTGTCCCCCCTTCACATCGGAGTGGGCGCTACGTTGGTCGAGGTGGACAGGTGAAAGTGAAGAGAAAGTGTTTGGAAATTGCATGTCATCCTAGCCTCCTCTTCCTGTATGCCACAATTTGTATGACGGTCTTAGCCAGTGTCCTCCTCTCCTATGCACTGACTGGGAGGTATTGGGAAATGCTTAACTATGACACGGACAAACTCAATGAAATTGTTGCCAACAATAACACATACCTCAATGTCAAATGGTTGTTCAACGGAAGAGTTCCTGTGATTACTGCTGAGAGCTCTTTTACCACACCCGATCCTCCCAAGTACTTGTTGCCCCTCCATTCTGGAGTTTGGATATCGTGCATTGATCTTCAGGGTGAGTTACAGAATTTCAATGTTCGAGTAAAAAGAATGAGAAAAATACGTCGCTATTATACGTCGCTATTATGTAAATTAATGACATTTCTTTTTCAGATGAAGACTTTACAGATTTGCAGCATTTGGGATATGAAAAAGTCAATCAAGTAAAGTTATTTATTATCTGGTTTGTCGATTTTAGTTCGGCTAATTTAATAGCAATCATGCCAATTCCTGCTCTAGTGCGTGGATCACCTCGATCCAGATATTCCTAAACCAACCGAGGCCCGAGCTTCTTGGCAGCATCGTAAGTTTTGATATAGATTTACTTTAACATGACGCAATGATGAAGCCCCCCTTTGTTAATCTGTCATAGGTATGCAAAATTTGGCGATTGCTTGTGCCCTGGTTTGTCTGATTTTACAAGGGGCAGCAATAGTGGTAGGACTCTTTGGTTAGTCCATAAATCTAAAGTACAATTATTGTAATCCATACATGAAATTGTGCAAAAGCCTCACTTATGGTATGCTTGTTTGTGACAGGAATTTGTCGCCCACAGATCAGTGCCGTACTTGTGACGGGTGTCATTTATGTCTTATCAGCTACGTTTGCCCTGTTCACTCTCACAATTGTCCACTTCAAGCACAAGAATCGGAATGACCGTGAGCCGTTGGATGTCTGGACGAGATTAATACCAGAACTAGGTAGTAACGAGTTTCGATCAGCAAGGGTCATTACACATGGAGGATCTCTGCAATTAGCTTGGGCAGGTACGAGTTTATCGGATGTTTTAAAATTGAAATGATATGATGAAATAAAAATAAACCGTGTTCCAATAGGGAGTGTTGTATGCGTTTTGGCATCTATTATGTGGATTTTGCTCTCAAAAATGATGCGCTACAACCCCATCAGTTTTTCCACCTGACCTAAGGAACAAGATTTTGGCTGTCATATGGTATATATGCAACAAAAGCAGCCATCGCCCAAGAATAAAACGGATCTTGATTAAAAGCTTTCAATGATTGTTTGTAACGTCAGAATTCTCTTGAATCAGTATTACATAATATGATGACGCCCAACGCACTTGCTGGACAAACTCAGACTGCATTTCAATGGAAGTTGTCAACAAACAGTAATAAAACGGGGTGTTAGAGAATGTGTCTATAGCTTAAGCGAAGATTTACGATTGAAGAATCTATTCACTACGTATTTAATCAAATTTTCGTTTGCGTTTTAAGGTAATGCGATTTGAGTTGAGTTGTTCGTTCGGGAAATATTAGTACAATCAGCTAAAGTGACAATCACATTAATTAAAGGAATCCCTTGTAGTATTTTATTGCTAGAAATTAGAATAGGAATAATAATTTTATGAAATTTGTTAACACACAAATGCTTCAAATGTCGAAAACTGTGATGAAATGCATAATCAAATGAAAGATGATTCAAATTGTCATTGTATGCTTATTCCATTAGTTTATTTTATGCTCCGCACTGATTTACAAACAATTCAAATTTGGCCAATGTCCTTAAATATGATTATTGCTTATCGCAGGATTCCATTTGTTTTAAATGATTATTTATTTAAGTGTGAGGGCTGCCAAAATACCTCGTAAAAAACGGATACAAAATAGTATTAATAGCGTAAATGTGATTTTAATTTTTTTAATGTGATAACTTAACTAAAATGTATTAAAGTGTATTTTATGTTACACTGACATGAAATTAAATTAGAATACGGGTACTTTTGTGTTTTTTGCTAATTCCGAACGCGTATCTCAAGTGGTGTTTGTATTTTGAAAATATTGCTATATTTTAGCTTTCATGAAAAGTTCATGTCGTGTGCAGTGCATTTTTATGCCTTATGTTACAGTAATAATTTAAAGACGTTGCGACATTGAGTATTATGAATTGATGTATATTAGTCTAGAATGCCCTGATTACGTTTAATAAATAATGTTCCGCATACGCTTAGTATTTCTGAATGGGTTGGGTAAGGGTTCTTTACATTTCCAGAGGACGCATTCCTATATAAAATACATTTAAAATGTTTCAAGATACAAATTGTTTTTGACTTTGTGCAACATTCATTGAAATTTTTTGTTCATGATTTCTAGAGAATTCTGACAGTTCCATTTTCATGCAAAAGCGTAATGAGACTCTGAGTCGAGTCTCGCACATTTTACAAACCAAAACGAATGCAAAATCACTAAAGACCACTACTAATTCGAGCTTACAACGCTGGAATAAACTGGTCAAATGACAATGAACCTGATTTTTAATGTAAACGAAATTAGTTGGACAACACCAAATGTCACTCCAACTGGAGTCCAAAATGCATTACATTCATTACATGCATTACTTGAACTTTAACCTCATCAACCCATAAAAAAGTATCTTCTTAAAGATCGTGCCTCTACCAGGATTGTGACCAACTGTCCCCCGGCCCCCAAGGGACAGTAAATCATCTAAAGAAGAAGAATCCACCTCTCTGAAACTGACTGTTTGGCAGGATAAGTGATTCATATATCGGGGCTCCAATTTGAAGTTGGCGGTGTAGAATCTACTATTGTACGTCGTTGAAGTCAGCAACAGCAGAATGCAATAATATAAACTTGTTCGCAGTCAACATTGTTGTATTACTATGATCCTTACTACAATATTTTTACTCGTGAGCACTTGATAAGGACTTATCATGCCAACGGAAACTAAATCCTTGATGGCAACTGCAACCGAAAAACCTACGCACTACCGGTTAGAAAATTATATTTGTTCTTCAAAACACAAATTCCTTTCCCTTTCACCAAAATAAACAATAACAAACAAAATAGAATATCAAAACAAAACATTCCAAGTGTATTCTTTTCATTTTTAATGCATTGCCAAAAGTGAATTGAACATTTTTTTAGACATAATTGTTTTATTGGGGAAAGCAGTTGGTGGATGGCCTACCAAACACAGTGACAGCCAGAGAGTCTAGTTGTTGATAAACTTTTAGTGACAAAAATAGCAATTTAACTACGCAGTTATTGTTGGTTATTGTTTTTCTATTAGTGATGTACTTGGCCAGTTTTAAATATACTTTTTTGTTTCCATTCAATTATACATTATCAATCATTTCACTCAGTGTTTTGAAATATACTTTCGTTGAGGAGCGGACGCTAGATTTTTTTATCTTCTGAACGTTCACAATCGCAATGGCTGACCCACAGATCAATTAATTTGACGACGAACCGTTTAAGCGCAAAGTGTCAGGGATTATGGAAGCATATATTAGCGCGATAGACTGCGTTGAGAAGTATTTGATTAGTATACTTAAAGTCAAGTAGTGGTATAATGGAGATCAATTAATTCACTGTATTAATTTAAGTTTCTCGTTTTCTGTTTCAGATATCTAAAGGAATTCCGAGTGGAACAGTGTCAGCTATTTCCTCTTCATAAATGCACACAACATAGACCATTTATCTGTTTTAATTGGCATTTTCCTAACCAAAGAAGAAGAAGACCGATTAGAAAACGGGACGGAACATTTAATTACTCACCTGACAGTTATTGTGCAAAATATGACGAAACCACTGGGTAAATATTGTATAATTCAAGTTGTAGAACTTAATTTGTCGTAAAAATGTGTCCATACTTAATATTTTCATTCTTACAGGACCTGCCCTGACGGTGACGAGTGAGTTCCTCTATTATAGCATTTAAAAATCGCTATGATTTTGTTAAAAAATTAATTCCAGCTAGGTATTTTGTACGTATAAATTAATGTGAATGTCATTCATTTCCGTTCTAGTTGTCCACTTTTGCATCGGACGGCGGGGGACACTGAAAGAAGATATCATTTAAGATATTTTAAAACATGTATGTGTGTGTATGAAACAGACGTACGTGGATTCTGTGCTAAAAATGGAGCGCATTGTGCCTTTGCTCACGGAGAAATTGACAAAAGGCCACCAGTTTATGACATTCGAGAATTACAGGTATTATAATTTAAACTATTATATTTATTAAAAAGATCACTGACTTCTTGACTCAACTGCTGCGTTTTCTTCCTCTCAGAACCAAGAGCAATCTGAACCGGAAATAATAAATGGACCTAATCAATTAGATAAAGAACGCAATATGATGGTAGACGATCCGTTATGGCAGGATGCGAACTATGTTTTGCTTAATTACAAGACGGATCCATGTAAAAGACCTCCACGTTTATGTAGACAGGGCTACGGTAAGCTTCCACGTTTTCAGGTTGGGTTGGGTTGAGTGAATCCAACAGAACAATGGATTCTCATTCTCGTATTTTTTTTGTCCACAGCTTGTCCCCAGTATCATAATTTACGGGATCGTCGGAGGTCCCCTAAGAAATTAAAATATCGTTCTACACCATGTCCAAATGTCAAACATGGCGATGAATGGGGTGAACCAACGTTATGTGATGAGGGCGACGAATGTCCGTATTGTCACACTAGAACCGAGCAGCAATTCCACCCGGTCCGATTTCAATTAAACACGGGATTCATTCTTTGAAATAAGAGTTACTTTATTGTCGTTTATATTTTAGGAAATCTACAAATCATCAAAGTGCAACGACGTGTTTACCAATCAATATTGGTATGTTGAAATATAAATAATTTAATATTATAATTATAATAATTATAATAATTTAATATTACTTTTAAATATTTTATAGCCCTCGTGGAGCATTTTGTGCGTTCGCTCATGCGGATCACGAGATGTCAATTAATAGAAATTTACCACTGGATACTAATTTTGCGGATATTCTATCCAATGTTTTGCCGTCAACAAATCCATCAGTGACGGGCGTTATAGGCTCTAAACCAGGAGAAACCAATAATAATCATAGTAATGGAAATGGAACTGCAGTTTCTTGCAACAATAACGGATTGGACGCGTTGGGATATTTTACAAATTCAACAGCGGGACTAACAGATTTTTCCGATATGCTAAGGAATACTTGTGTATCACCTCTTGATCAAACACTAATGGGTGGTAATTTTTATGGAAATCAATGCACGTCAACCACACCATCTTCAAGTATTGTCACTGGTGGCGTCAACACCTCATTTGGCGTACAAAGCTTTGCTAGCGCCGTTGGTGGGAGCACTGATAGAAGTAATAGTGCAAATTCTACTACAAGTCACGGAAGCAAGTTTTTTGAAGACCAGTCTAAGTTATCTGATGGACTACTGATTAATAACATCTGTGGGAAAGGAGCCAATGGTGGATTAAACTTTTATGAGAATTTAGACAACATTTTAAGTTTTAGTACGGCTTCTGGCGATGAACAACGAGATGCATATAGTTTGTTTCCTTCTTCGTTAGGGATGGCAAGTAAGATACCATAGGCAGTAGTTTCCCTGAAAGTCAAGCAAGCCGTCAAAAGTATTTATTTAAAATCATGATTTTCAATATTTTAGAAACACCGACTTCTTCAATGAGGAATGATTTGAGCAGAGGAGATTCACCTAGTACAATTGACAAAGATGTTTCAGAGACGGATCATTTCTCTTCAGGTTTGTTTGATCGAAATTACAAAACCAAGAAAGATCCTATATTTTTTGTAAATTTCTTTTACAGGAGTATCAAAGCCAGTTAGCATTCCGGTCTCTGGCTCAACATTATTTGGTCGAGAAAGATTCCCAAGCGGTTCTTCGTCTGTGACTGGAAGCCTAAACAGCTCATTTTCCATCGGGCCATTATTTTCAAAATTGTCGGAAACAGAAAAGGTTCAGGCAGCTTTAACCTTTTATTTATAGCAATAATGTATTTCAAAGTTTTATTTAATTTGAATTTATTTTTGCAATTCTATCCATTAGAAGCCGGATTTGTTTACCAGTATATTTGATTATCAACATCGTCATGAAAGTAGTACAACGTCGTTATCGATGTCACCCAGTAATAGCAATGGATTTTCTAGTAGTAGCAATGGGCCTGGGCCAATTGGATCATCGAATGGAGGATTAAATGGACCTGCATTTTTTAACTTTATGTCTAAACCAGATCTCACCTATCAAAATACAACATTAATGAGTGGATATTTAAATCAATGTAAAACCTGGGCAGACTCGTTAGGCAAAGCGTTGCAATCTGCAATTAATAAGGACCATCCAAATTATCCATGTTTAAGTTGTAAAATGCCTGGTAAGTATTTTATTTAATCTTTGTAAAATATTCTCTTGAAGAAATTCAATGTTTTAGCGTTATTATCTTTTTTTTATTCAGATCGACAAAGGACAGTTTTGGTTTTACCTTGCGAACATCAAGTTTTATGTGTGAATTGTGGCCCTGTAATACGAGCGTGTCCTCTGTGTGGAAATCCAATTTTAAGCCGAAAACCTTCAAACTTTATGCCTATTGACTACTGAGGAAAGATTCAAAACTTCGGTTTTATTTATAGTTCAGTAACATGGCTTTACTGCCGCAGGCAGTGTGTCATTTTTTTCTTATTTTAAATACACCTCGACATAATAATATATATATGCAAACAATGGATGGATAAACATGCAGCAATAGAATAATTATTTGTTAGTTTTTTATGTTGTTGCCGTTTACTCAAGTTACATGTTTCACTCATAAACGTTACTTTTAGATTTTTTTGACAATTGTTTGGGAACATTTATACTTCTTTAAAGAAACGTATGATTTATTCAGACTTCGTTATCATTAGACAGTCCTACGCATTCATGAGTTGATAATTTTGTGAACAATTTACATCCGTAACGTGGATATTACTTTCAGCGAAGTGTAAATAAAAATGACTATATTAGATTATTATTGACGAGTAACCGTTAATTAAGACTACAGCATAATAACAATTTAATAGATTTAAATGATGTTTGACAAATTATGCGCAAATTTATGTCAATTTTGCTAAAAAATCTGGATATGGAGTTATACAATTGTACAATGTTTAAATTTTAAGCAAGGTTATCGTTGCAGATCGAGGCTTATATTTTTCATGGACTGAACCTGAGTAAAGAATAACTAATGTAACTATTCCCTGCAATTCAAATGAAATAAGAAACATTTCCTTCTTTTCATTCTTGACAAATGATTACCGCATTTCTTTACACACCGGCATAAAAAAAACGTAATTATTACGTAAAGCCTGGAGGACAATAAACACAGGAAACAATGAGCAAGTGTTGACTCCGCCTATTTGTGAGTCTCTCGTCCAACCACATGAGGTCAAACATACATTCAAAAATTTCATTTTCATTCATTTCCCAAATTTATTTCCAAAAAGAAAAATTATGCAAATTATGTCCTTGAACGATTCGTGTCCAGACTTGATTTAATTTACATAATCCTTTTTTGGCCGTTAAATCTTTCGGAGCATCCACAGAGTCGTCTTTTAACTTCTTAAAAATAAAATCGCCTAAATAAATGTTGTCAACATGTCGTCGACAATTTGGCGACATTTAATATTTGTCGCCTCCAGGCCCCCAATTTGTGGATGACCCCGTTCCAAAAGCAAGCATTGCATCATCTTCGAATTCGATGTGAGTTCAATCCTTCCTTGATCTCACTCTACGATTCACTCTTGTCCAAGCAGCATCTCTCTCTTTCGCTCCGCAAAGTTTCCGAATTTTTTCAAAATTTCCTTCTAAAAACTTTAAACCACACCCTTCACCTACACCTTAGGGAAGATACTGCTGAGGAAGGGTAAGTGGAATTGGTCCTTTTTATTAGGGTTTAATTAGTGAGAGATTAGAAAACTTACCTTACAGTGGAAGAGTAGGTGAGTGAATGGAATGATCATAATGGATCTAATCATTGTAGGCCACCCACCTCCACCACAACAACCACACCTCCTCGTCCTTCTACCCATACTGATGCAAAATTATCAGCAACCCAATTCCTACCAAATGCAGGGTGCAGTTCAGAATGTTATTCATTATGTGCCAGTTACGCAGCAGCAGTTGGGGGTGGTGCAGGGGATGCAGGTGCAGATGCAACAGTTGCAGCAGCAGATGAAACAGTTGCAGCAGCAGCAGCAACATTATTATCAGGTGGGTTATCTTCATTGAATTTGAGTCAGTATAATTACATTAGTGGGACTAAAACTCTCTCTCTGCACACAGACCTTCCTCTCCTCCAACCACTACCCCCCGAATGCTACAATACTTCTACATGTGCCACCCACAGTCCCCACGCCTCCAACCCTAGCACTACCGGAAGTGACAGCACCATCCGCAACTCAACCCTCAGTCCCTGGCGTTCCAAAAGGAAAATCAATTTTCTTCCCCACCCAACCCAAATACAAAACAGACCATCTCTATGAGGGAAATTGGGATTATGTGCTGCCAAGTGAACAAGATGAAGAAGAAGAATGGGCCGCAAAGGCACGCGATTGGAGTCGCGTATTTGGAATTCCCGTGACTGACCATTCCGGTGTTCCTCAAGGGATCATAATAGGTAGGGTTGAAGCTTGTCCGTGTCCAAGGTTAAATGTCGGACATGTCATAAATGTCACCCTGATTATAGGATGTGGAAAATCTTTTACTTTGAACGACAGATGTGCATGGTTGTAAGTAAAATTTTCAAAATTTCTTCAAAATTCCCAAAAAATTTGAAAATTCCCAAAATTCATTCCTATTTTTATTTCAGTGAGACAACAAGACCCCCTATAAATTGGAAACCAGACCTTTCCCGAGCGTTTTGGTTCAACATTTACGTTCAGTGTGATGGGGATAAGGCCCGAGTAAAGGGGTGGGTCAGACGTAGTGCCCATGCATTAGCACACATATCCAACCACCGGTGTCTCTACAATTTCCTCAACTGTCAGGATGACCTACTGAGAATAGTAAAGATAATTCCTCGCTTGTAAAAGTAAGACTTCCTCCTCAAACACTCTGCATTTTGTTCTCGTCGAATCAAATCGTCCGTTATTGTGGCCAATCAGGGAAGAGTGAAGGAGGGGCCAAGTCCGGAGCAAGAGTTGAGTTTCAGTGTAAAGGAAGCTACTCGCATTGCATCAACTGTTCTCTCTCTCGATCTGTTATCCATCAAGCCATTGTTTATTCGGAAAATTAAATTTTTTATCGAAAAATTTCAGGTAAGACCACTCCCACTTGTGTATGGGTTATCCCTTTAGTCGTCTTTAGTCAGTTAACTCTAATATTTATAACTAATCACGTAAATTTTAGTTTTGAAGTTGCCAATTTTGTTTCGTGTTTTGGACGTTTTCTTGTAGTTCTATTTTTACCCGTTGTATTTGTGTGGAGCTGTCAGCTATAGTTCTCCCTCCCATAAATATGTTTATTCAATTGTTCTGATTTAAAACGTGCGATAATTACATCAGTACAAAAAAAAGTGTCATCTTCATTGGCTGTCACTAGTTAGTTTTTTGCAATATTGGGATTTGCTTTAATTACTTGTGGATTATTTACAGGAGACAGCAGAAGGTAACTAAAATTCACAACAATGGCTCGTACTAAGCAGACCGCCCGTAAATCAACTGGTGGAAAGGCGCCTAGGAAGCAGTTGGCGACCAAAGCGGCACGAAAGAGCGCACCATCCACTGGTGGAGTGAAGAAGCCCCATCGTTATCGCCCGGGAACTGTCGCTCTTCGTGAAATTCGTCGATACCAAAAGTCGACTGAGTTGCTGATCCGAAAGCTACCCTTCCAGCGTCTCGTAAGAGAAATCGCTCAGGACTTCAAAACTGATCTCAGGTTCCAGTCTGCGGCAATTGGAGCTCTTCAGGTTAGTATTTTTGGTCATGTTAGATTAATGAATAAGATCAAGAAAGATATGTAGTAAACTTGCTCATTGCCATACATTCTCATTGGTTTTCTTATACTTTTTTTAGGAAGCCAGTGAGGCTTACTTGGTTGGATTGTTCGAAGACACAAACTTGTGCGCCATTCACGCCAAGCGAGTGACCATTATGCCAAAGGACATCCAGTTGGCTCGTCGGATTCGAGGGGAGCGTGCTTAAACAAAATCTCATACCAAAAATGTCCTCAACTTTTATCACCTGCATATATTGTTGGTAGATTCCGTTTTCAAACATACATGCTCTTTTTAAGTTACAACAAACAGTGGTTCATTTTGTAGGTCGATGAGTATATAGCAGTTAATGTAACATTACATACAAGATAATAAATGTTATAATAATAGGAATTGCATTGGCTCCGCGTCGATATTTGAATTTGTAGACGATCCTAACTAACAAAACAATTGAGGCAAACAACTTAATTTGTTTACGTGGTGTTTCATGTATTGCCGAATTTTGTAAATATGTCCACTTGTAGTATTATTATTCTAAACCTAAAAGTGAACTGCATTTGGAATACTAGCGAAGTAATGTACTTTTGGCGTATTTTTGCATTTTGATTTTTCTTAAGACGAGTTCTGTTAGGATGTAAGGTGTTTTTTTGTCTTATCAACACAGCTGTTTCGAATTAACGATGTCATTCATTTATCCACTAGTTAGTGCATCGGTCAAATTGCATCTTAGTTTCGGTTGTGTTCCAGTATGAACTTTTTTTATCTATTCAATGGTAAACGTGTATTTATATATACCATACTTAACAATAAAATAGATGTCTTTTCGGATTTCTACACAATGATGTTTTGATTTATTTACTCTGCAAAGTTGCATCACCAACTCTTAAAAATGGCATATTATAAAAACTATATTAATAACTCTATTCTTTCCTTTTAAAAACCATTTCTGTCGTGGCCCGTGACTTGACTTTAGCCCCCCGAGCAAACGGAAGTTCGAGTTGAGCAGAGCCCCTGGCACAACGTTCATTGTTTTTGTTAATAAAGCCAATTTAGACCTAATTCAATTTTTTGAAAATATCATAAGAGACTTTGTGAGATATTGCCCTACCGTTATAGTTTCATCCACTATGAATTTTTCTACATGAAAATGAAAACCCAGTGTTTTTAGGGTGGGGGACTCGGCTCGCATAATCAGAAATTCCAAATTATAACGGAATTTGACAACAATAATTGGCATCAATGCAGTAATACATTTTTCTAGTTTGGAACAATTTTTACTTTTTTTTATCATTTAATATCGATTGTTTATTGCACAGTAATTAGTAATTGATGGGCTTATTTTTAAAGTTTACATACTTTTCCACTTTTATGTATCATAGCCATAGATGAAAATACAACATTTCCATATTTAACAATTTTACTTAATCATAATCATGTCTTCCTTATTGTGTGCAGAATTCTGAATTTTGCATATAATGTCAAAACTTTATCACAGTTGAGAGTATTCAACAATGGTCATACATATAATTATAATAAATTTAATAATACCGTATTATTTTATATTCTAAGTAAAACTCACAATAAACCTTAAATACATTCTCATTAAATATTAATTATATTCTAATCTTAATA
The DNA here is from genome assembly GCA_036491905.1 of Folsomia manolachei. Classification (NCBI taxonomy): domain Eukaryota; kingdom Metazoa; phylum Arthropoda; class Collembola; order Entomobryomorpha; family Isotomidae; genus Folsomia; species Folsomia manolachei. The sequence continues at coordinate 29,262 of JAAXNX010000207.1, forward strand.
CAACTTTTGTACTAAGATACATCAACTTTTTGTCAGACAATATTGTTTTCGACCAACTGGACGCCGTCTATAATTTAGCACAAAGTTTCCAAGATTCTTCCAGAAAAAATGAGGTTATCCTGAAAAGGTGGAAAATCTTGAGGCGGATGGTCCCAAGAAAAATCCGCACTGACTGGTGCAAACTGGGTCCTTCAGAATATCTGCTCTGGAAGCATCTTTAAACAGCCTAGAACAGCTTACTATTCGTAGCGATTTGCATTTTGTCTATAAGACGAAAATATTCGTTTTATCTTAATTTTCTTTGCGATGCGTAAATAGTTAAAATTATGAATTACTCACCCCTTGTGAAGTGCAGATACATGACACACATGGGGATTGGAGGGCAGAGCCTCCAGAACTAATCCGCTGACCACCAATATTACATCCAGGATGAGGTTGATTTTGTTGAGGACTAACTAAAGGAAGGGGACGATTTAAAGGGGCTGGGCGGCCATTTGTTTCTTTCCATGCATCCATATTCAATTTGGCAATCCGATTGCAAGGCAGTCTTGGGTTCCTTAATTTTTTAAAGAAAGTGCATCAGTAAAAAAGTGTAATAATATCCAAATCTTTTAGCATGAATTATGATGTCATACAAAACATTGTGAGGCGCATCCATTGTCCAACGCTGTATATCGGTAGGAATTTCCATGTTCTCACAAACTATTTTAGCTAAACTCATTTTGCGTATTTCTGCCAATTGTTGAGGAGTGAAACGAATTGATTTTTCATTAGTCTCGTACCAATATCTATCACACTGACGAAGTTTTCGGAACTGTGTCCCAATTATGCAGGTCATAACAGGTCCCAAAATTCCTCCAGTCACTGGGCGCTCAACAATCGATCCGGTAAAGAGATCAATGTCATCCACATGAGCATACGCCTAAATTAGAAAACAATTAATTAAATAACAAAGCATAGTTATATTTTAACAAAAACATTTTAAGTTGTCCGACAGCCTTACGGATTTAAGCCTTTGAAGCACATCTTGTGGAATTTCAATACTGAGATCTTCAAAATTTTGGGCTTTCTTGAGATTGCAAACACCTCTGTAATGATTATACCCTGGTAGCCCATGATCTCGACCTCGTTGGAGATTCAGTGAAACAAGATCCAGACCACTGAATGACCTCTTTTTATCTTCAAAAAGATGGTTGGTAATCTCGTTACTGACAAAAGGATCCATTTGTTCCATGGGTTCAGCAATGAGACCTCTAATAACTTCATCCACCATCAATGGCTTGTACAACATGTCAGAATTAAAAAATCCATCGCGGAGCTGCAGGTGAGGATTCATTCCATGATACCTTAATACAAAAAATTATATTTCCCTTAATGAGATTGTAACTTTCTTATTATTTGTTGTTTCATTTCTACTGTCGGGAAAATTTTTACGCATAAATCTTTTCTCACCTTCCGTCCATCCGGGCAAGGTTTGGCCTAATCAAACTGTGACCGAACCGGAAAGCTGCGGTTGCAAATTCATTGTAAATATTGGCCGAGCAGGATGGGTCATACCCTGCATAATACCCTTCACTTTGCAACGCAAGTCCATATGCATTGACCATCGAGGGACCAAGGATTCTCGGGAGTAACTCGTTATAAGTTATATGCTGGTTTACGGCACCCATGATTCTTCGTACCTGTTGAAATGAGAATAATCAGGCTCGTTTTTTGTCATTGTTGCAATCCACATGAACAGAGTGTGACACTAATATTGCAAGCGAGATGGACTGAAGAAATGTAAAAGTTTCGAGCCTATGAGTTCAATACTTACTTCTTGATAAATTTTTTCATCATTCCAGTGGGGGTTAGCTGATTTCATTTCGTCTGCCCACTGGTTATGTTGTCGCAGGTAAATGGTATGCACAGCGGCTAACGCAGGTTGCTCACTAGCTCTGGGGTCCCCAGCATAAAAGCAGAATCCGGAGGGGGATTTGCATTCCTTCAAGTTTGTAGTTTGTGGCATAAGCGCTTTTCTACCGGAACTTGCTGTCCCATTCAATTTACCTCCACGAATTCGTAAGCTGTCAGCTTTACACACTTCTTCTCCATAAATCTGGGACCCATCAATATAAGCCGAGTTTTGATTGATTTGTTCTCTGGGCCCGAGCCTCTGTTGGCCGGGAAGTGACCTGGTGAACGGGATGCAGTAAGGGCGCCCAGTCTCTCTTTTTGCAGGATACCAATTATCTCCCTCTGAAACTGGTATTGGCCAACATTCTGGATGTGCTGATGAGGAACTGTCACATTCCCTGCAGTTTAGAATTTTGTCTTCAGGACCTTTGTGCACTGGAGTTAAAGTAATGTCGTGATCCATAAATTGAGCTATATAAATGGATAATGAATCAAAATATGTCTTACAGCAAATATGAATGTTATGATTGCAAAGTCGCAAAATTTTATGAATTGCTTACCGTATTGCATGAGCATTAACGTGTGCTTAGTGGAAAGGTGTGATACATCAATGTGAACATAGGAAGATATATGTCGGGGACTAGGAAGTGGTCTTCCAATGGCAGACGTGGAACGAGGTCTGGAAACTCCATCAGCATAAGCAGACGGAATCATGCGATCGAATGTGATGACGCTTTTACCCCAACCAGGATTCCGAAGATTATTACACCATCCAGAATACGTTCGATATGGATTGTTGGGGTCACAAGGCAAGACTTCATCGTGAATTCCGCACTTCATGGCGCCCATGGATCCACTACTGACAACAAATGATCTCAAGTCGATATCTTTTCTGATTGCTTCTCCTCTAGTTGGGACTTCGTTTGTATCGTCCTCAAATATGACAGCTTGTCTTTTAAATCTGGATTTATTTGAAGTCACGTCTTCTAGACTTTTAATGAAAGCTCTCGAAGCAAACTCCAACAAAATCGAAGTATTTGATAGCGATAATGCTTCCACACACGGGGGACTGAATGCAAAGGCAGTTCCAATTGGTGATTTTGAGTCAGCTCCATTACCTTTAGGAAATGCATTATTACATTGAAATAAAAACGAATTGGCAAAATGTAGTTTTCTCACTTGTTGCAAAAACTTGTTCAATTTTTCGTTGTCTTTCTGTCCAATCATTATTAGCTTCACTGAAGCTTTCCAGAATCATGTGCTTTGGAATTGTAACAAATTTATCAAACATCAGAAATCTGGAATGTATGAAATCACGGGTTTAATACTTATTATTGTTATTAGAACTATTTTAAAGCCAATGCATGCGAAAGGTTTACAATAATATCAAATAATTTGTAACCCTACCTTGTTCCATTAGAGTTGAACTCAACGTCACTTTGCTGGTCATCAACGAGATCTGTGTTTCCAATCATACCAAATTAACATTAAATTACAATGTTGTGCTATCTCTAAAGTTATGCATATTAATAGAAGAATATACTTGCAAGGATTCATGAACGATATTTGCAAGTAATTACAATCTTTTTAGGAAGGAAATAAAAAGAGTCAATATAAATTATGAATCATTAAGCCGCATCTATGCATTGCCTGCATAAACAACTACTTTCATAGACAAACCTTGAAAGAAAAGTGAAAAGAAGCTGTCGTTGAAGGTTAAACATAAAGGGTCGAGAGTTTGATTTTTGAAAGATGATGAAAGAAAATCATACCAGATTGGTATTAACCCTTACATTTAGAATTGTTCAAATTTTCTAGGAGTCGAGTCCATTGGACTGGTAGACTCAAAGTAACTTGTTCTTCTTCACCATCACCATTATTGCCTACAATTGAGACTGATTCGTTGTCACTGTGTTGTTCCTCTTGTGTCTGCAAAACTCTCCAGTGATTTGAATCCAGTCCAAGGTCCGCAGGGAATGACCATTTACAATCCGATAGCGATACAATCACCACTGCCACAAGTATAAGTCCATCCAAGGCTCTTCTATAAATAGGCAAACACAAGAATGTTAGTTTACCCAAGAACCCTTTATATGAGGCAAGATGAGAACCTAGAAAGTGAAATGTGTCTTTCCGTATCAATCACTTAGTTTGGGATATTGAAGTGATGAATTATGATCCAAAAATGATTAATGACACTTGCAGTATGCATATTTCTAATTTGTAATATATGATGTTCCTTCCTTGTTATTTCAAAGATTTTAAGCTACTTAATTAACTATGCATGGTAATAAAGGATAGAATGTGAAATTATTCAAATTGAACCCAAAACTCATTTACTTAGTTCATACGGTAGAATGCAGATGAGTGGGCGAACATTGAATGATATAACTGGTAGACAGCTTAATACTTGGTCAAGAAATTTACATACCATTTTGTCCCGGTATTAAATGGTTCTCGATTAAACTGACAAACTAACGGGTCACAACTCTCACAACAAGATCCCATAACAAGACACCGTTTCGTATCAAAATCTATATCGTTCGCAAAAGTTACTTGCTGGGCATGCAGAGTTTAAAATTAAATAAAAAAAAAAAACCTTACCTTCCAATCATTTTTCCAACCGTTTACTTTGCACTAATTTAAAGATATATCCTTGCTGATTCAAAAAAACAAATCGCCCATCACCTCACCAAGTGGAAGATTAACACTGCTTGAAATAATTGTTCAAAATTGTAGCACTTTAGACTATTGTACTCTCCCTGTCTCCCTCTTTTGCAAAAGCCTAACTGAACCGATGCGCCCTTGGTTGGCTACTTTTATTTATGGGACCCCAAAAATGCAAGGTCCCAGTTTAATATTTGTCCAGACTATTACATATTTTGGTGAATATGTTGTAGGTACCTAGTTTCAGGGAACCGGCTAGAACTAGAAGTTCTCTGAGGCCAAGGAAGCCATCAACTGCTCAGGCGGAACTAGGATTTGGCGTATAGACTTCATCTGAGTTCATCTTTATGCATATTAAATCCTGAATGATATGCACATGAAGAGGATACAGATTTTAAATATTTGTATGTACATAGCCCACCCATTCAAAAATATTGTTGACGTCGTGAGGTTTCGTACAATTATACTTAGTATTGTATCATTGCATGTTTATGTAAACTGATTCACTAATTCCTTGTAAGAAATTACGAAATGTTATGCTTTTCATAATTATGTATAATTAAAATTGAACTGATGCGCACACCTAGAATGTTGGTCATTGGGTCTTTCCTGAAACTGAGGGACAACATGAACGCTTGCAAATTCCATTGTCAATAAGATTTAGTTGAACAATTGTGTGGAGGTATAAAGTTATTTTTTAATTTTAAACTGCAACACCCTGACAATTTAAAAATGTTAAAAAACTAAAATTCGAAACCGTTTAGTTACGATTCAATTTACTAACCTGGGTTTACACCTGTCAAAAGTAAACATTTCAGCCGAGCATAACGGGAGTCTTCGTTAACTGGAACACAATTTATTTTGGGGAAAAGCTTTCCATTGCGCCTATCATAGAGCAGCTTGGGAAATTGGCTAAGGGTCCCGCAGGACTTAGAAAGGCAAAAGAAAGTGAAAGCTGGTCAAGGCTATCCAGTTTACGTGGACGGATATGTGATGCTAATTCTAGTGTTTATGTACTAACATTAAATATTACATATAACAATATACATGGGAATTACAAACTTCTGTGTCCAATTCTGGGTATTTTCGTCACAGATTGCTTTCGAAAATAAAAGAGGTGTATTGTGTGGACAAATTTTGGTTGAGTAGATTCCTTAAAATGAATAAAGTAAAGTTATAGCGTTCATAATTAAACAATTTAAAGTTTCAACAATGTTCTGACACTAATGATTTTGTTCCCATCCAGTTTTCTAGTTACATCATGATTTTGATTTGGGGCCGACGAATGAACGTACAACACTGGAGAATTTGCTTTGAATTGGACAATCGGATAATGCCGCTCTATCAATTTCATTGTCTAGTAAATTTAGCAGTATTGTACATTCTATGATAATTAGTAAATAACATAAACACACCTATAATCTCAGAAATCAAAAGTTTGAAAATTTCCCACAATTGAATGATATGTGGCGAAACATGACAACATGAGGTACGTCCGCATTTGCAAAAATGTTGATTTCAACACATTCTCGAGCAGTCGGTAGTCTCGAGCTGAGCCGTTCGCAAGTCTTCCAAAAATAGATTCTGTAGAATTTACAAATCCAAGAGATTGTTTCGAAAGTTTTAATTAGTCGATGTATCACTGAAACTTCATATTGTTCGTTCTTTTAATAGACCCACATAGTGCTGGTCCTAGTGTTGATATCGTATGTATGTTGTTGAATACAATTAGAGCCAAAGTTTATGAAATTCGGAAGAAATGGCTTAGTAAATCATACAAGATTTGCTTCCTGCCTCGTCCAGAATGTAAAATTATTTCGTTTCGAATCTAAACAAGTCGCCTTGAGAGGCTTTGTGCCATGATACGTCAATTTTTTTACTGACCATATAAGTGCCATCAAACAAAAAATAACATGGATGACACGGGAAACCTTTCACCAGGCAAGTCAAATATTTTTATATCATGCAGTTGTAAAGCCGATCTGGGCGCAAGTTCTTATAAACACGGTAGTACCAGCGATTTATGTGATCATAATGCTATCAAATGAAGCTTATTTACTTAATATCAGATTTCAATATCGTGTGCTTGGAGAAAGCACAACGAGTCATTCATCAAGTGAATCTTTACAACAATAAACCAAATACAAATGATTGGCCATCAACTTTACTTCGCACTCATATACATATTCTTAAAATCAGTTCAAGTCAATGAAATAACTGCAATTGAACACGGTGAGCAAGATCAGCCGCCATAAACTATTCCTCTTAAAAACCTCGATGCGTGGTGCGTGCAACCGAAAGTGCATATTTATGAAAGGAATATCCAGTAACTTTTCATCACATATTATTGACGCTTATTGCATGGTTTCTGCACATTGTTGTGAACATATTTACAATTGAAAAAATTACACGTGTAGATTTTGAGTAATATTAGTTTAAAACATGGTATAGTTTGAATACATGTCATTGGCATAAAATAAAATGATCGTCGGCTGGCTAGCTCGTTGTCACGTTGGGTATGCTTAGAGTCTCAATTTATTTTTAGCTCATGTCGTTGGGTGGACTGAAACATGGATTCGAAAGATCTGTTTTGTGAGTGAATCGTATTTGATCAGGGAGGCAGGTTGACACAAATTAATCTTGTTAACCATACGCATACTTTCACAGTCCCGTGTACTGATTCGTTCACTTCAAAAATTATGTTTGAGTAGTTCACTCATTATCAAGTAGTGGTCGCATAAATACTCTGTATGTCTGTCGCGGTTGGCGGATCAATCATTTAATGGAACAATGGTTTTCGAAAATGCACGAGAACGGAATTTTGAAATTAGGTCTTGAGTGAAATGTGGGGACAGATGGACGGACGGACAGATAAAAAAATAAAGTCCCTGATGGAACTTAACAAACGCACTCTGGTTCAAGAGCATGTAGGGGTGTGACTACCGCCATAAACAATAAAAGGATGAATCATCATTATTTTATTACAGAGCCCTCGACCCCCGTAGACATCCCCACCAGTGTGACCATTGAGGAACCAAAACAAAAGCCAGAGAAAACCCGAGAAAAGCCTCGAGCAGCGGCGCAGCCTGATCGTCCTGCTCGCTCCCTTTTTTTCTTTACTCTCCAGAATCCGATTAGAAAAATGTGTTATGCAATCGTAGAAAAAAAGTGTGTATCAGACCCCAATTATACAAATATTTTAACACTTAATTCAACTTTGCTACAAAAAGAATTAAACAAACCAAAATTGCAGGGCTTTCGAGTATATGATTCTTGTCACCATTCTTGCCACATGCGCTTGCCTTGCAATGGGGTAAGATTTTCATAGAATTAATTTATCAACCTGTACGAAGGTCAAGAGTAAATTGACACAAGAATAAATTGATAAACAAAAAATCCCTTACAGCACACCTTATCCTTACAATGATTCCGATGCTACAAATTATATTTTAGTAAGTAACTTTTTAATTGAGCAGGTTTTAATTTATTTTCCAGTATTATAAATGTCCTGCTTTTTTATTTTGACAGGAAGAAATTGAATTAGTGTTCACAATAATTTTTACAACAGAGTGTGCAATGAAGATTATTGCATATGGATTTGTAGCCCATGAAGGTACATATCAACCCATACCTAACTTAATGCTTTTGGATATAATTGGTTATGAAAAATGTCGGCAAATTTTACTTTGTGGTTATTTTCATAGGAGCGTACCTACGAAATTCATGGAATTTACTCGATTTTACAATTGTTGTTATTGGGTGAGCCCTGCAAGAAACATGAGTTTCGAATAATATTTTGAACAAAAGAAGGTGCGAAACTGTATTTTATGTAATTTTATCTATAGGCTTTTAAGCTCAGTTCTTTCATCGATAATGGAAGGTTTTGATGTGAAAGCCTTACGAGCATTCCGAGTAAGTTTTTCATTTAAAAATGTTAAGTTTGCGATTATGAATGCGAAGTTAGTCAATATTAGCGAGTGGAAAATAATGAAACTTCCTTTTGCCAGGTACTTCGTCCTCTTAGGCTGGTATCTGGTGTCCCAGGCAAGAAATGAAAAAAAACTTTTAAACTATGGTTGAATTTGAATTTCAAGATGGGGTAATTGCAATATGTGTTGGAACAGCTCTACAAGTTGTGATGAACTCCATTTTGATGGCCATGATTCCTTTGTCCCACATTGCCTTGCTTGTTCTTTTTGTAATCATAATTTATGCCATCATTGGTTTGGAAATGTTCAGCGGCGAACTCCACAGGTCATGTTTTAATAACGTTACTGGTAATAATGACGCTGGACTACCTTACACATTGTGTTTACAATATTTTATTAAATTGGTTTGACAGTATGACCTTAACTGTGTTGGTTAGGTGAAATGATGAATGACCCAGTAAATTGTGGAGGAGGATATAACTGTGACCTCGGAGATGATGATGACTCAATTTATGACTGCCGCTTCTATTGGGAAGGTCCCAACCAAGGAATTACAAACTTTGATAACATTGGCCTCGCTATGTTGACTGTGCGACCTATTCGAATTTGTTAACTTAAATGCTTTGATGACCCACTAATGACGCTTAGGATTGAATCAATTTCAGGTATTCCAATGTATCAGTCTCGAAGGGTGGACTGACGTAATGTATTCGGTAATTATTAATAATTTTTGAGCGGAGTTTCGTTAATCGATTTAGAGAAATTTGTCAACATTTTTAGGAATATGACAGCATAAATTATTTTTCTAGCTCAAGGACGCTATGAGTGGTTCTTGGCATTGGATATATTTTACTTCAATGGTTGTGTTTGGTGCGTTTTTTGTAATGAATCTTATCCTTGGTGTGTTATCCGGGTAAGATGCATTTTTGAAAATCAGTAATGACACATACGGGGACGCCGTTTAAGCTTTTATACTTTGTGAACCGATAGAGAATTTTCAAAACAAAAAGGAAAAGCAGAGTCTCGTGGAGATTTCCAAGCCATTAGAGAACAGCAAAGAATCGAGGAAGGTTAGTAATAAACATAACAGACAAAACGAAAATACTTTTAACTATTACTAGTAGTGTTAGTACTACTAGCACTAAACCGTTTATGTATAATTACAACTTTTTAAATTCAACTCAAAAATAGGATACGTGAGACTTTGCTCGCATAATAATATGATTATTTTTTCGTAACCAGATCTTCGAGGATATCTTGAATGGATAACGAAGGCAGATGATTTGGAACCTCATGGTAAATTATTGTTATGCCACTTCATTCAACTCAAATTTATTTTGCATTTTGATTTCTGAAAATTTTCAGCAGTTTTTAAATGAATTGTTGTGTTTATTGTTTAGAAGAAGCTA
>JAAXNX010000208.1:5061-39113 GCA_036491905.1 Folsomia manolachei
TATTTGAATTGTAACTCGTATAAACTTGCAAAAACACTTGTCGACTTTTGCGACGTATACCTGTATGAATGCGAATCATGTATCCTATAAACTTCCTTAGGCAGTGAACTGTATTTCATAGACTCGTTTTTATTATGTACACTGAAAAATTTGTGTATTTTAGGGCCTCGCTGCTGGAACACTCCTTTATGTGACATTCTTCGAAATTTTCCAAGAAGAAGGCAAAAAGCTTCACAGAAAATGTTACCACATTTTGATTGCAGTCCTTGGCTTTGTTCTTATGGGAAGTCTGGAGTTTATGGGTAAGATAAGTGGACCGGTTTTGGGTTTTTTTATCTTGCCTTATTACTTCATCACGAATCAAATGCCGTTGTTTACACCTTTGTTCAATTTGTGAATAATAAATTTTGGAAATTTTGCAGGTGGACATAATCACGGACCGCAGGAGCAGCATGGGTCAGGAGGCAACTGTTCCAGTACGACTAAAAATCACAGCCATGAGGGTCACGATCATGACCATGATCATAATCATTAAAACTTGTGTTAAAAAAGATAATTAATATTTATCCTTATTACTTACTTGTGCATTTTGTGATAATTCACCCCATAAACAACCACACCATGCAATACAGACTGTTTATACATAGACTACTATAAAACCTGATACCTGCAGCCAGCCTAATTTTTTGTGAGATGGGATTTTCGAGTAGAAATTAATTCTAGGAATTTTCATATCATCTCAGAAAGATACAGAACATTTAGGGAGACAGATAATTATTTGAGTACCTTGATTTTACCTGGCGTCCATTGTTGAGACATGTCTTCCAGTGCTCTACTATAAATGCACGCCCATAATTATAATATTGTTCTGAGTAACACGCGTGATTTATGTGCCTAGATTTCTGTAAATATTAATTTTATGTCAAAACATTCCCCAACTAGAAGACTGATGATAATTTTATTTCTGCAGAATCATGTAATAATAATAACTGACTGTTTTGCAAATCAATGCAAATAACGCATTTTTATGAATTTTAACATTTTATTTAACTCAAGTAACACAAAACAATGTAGATTACCATTATCTATAATCATTTTATTATCAATACCAACAAAAATTACGTACCATAACATTATTGTATTTATACAGGATAGCCTAAATCTGTCGTAAATTTGTACGCATGTCCTCTCGTCAACTACGTTTTTTATACAGTTTACAAATTTCAGACATTAATACAATAAGTTCATCAGAAGTAGGTGATTGACAGCTGATTACTTTTTTTATTTAACATGAACCCCGAGCAGTTTGCATGGACTGCTTCAAAACTAAATTGTAAAACTTATGGAACATCATTTAGCAGGAATTATTGTAGCTCTAAAATGTATACTTAAGATAGATTACTATTTAGTGTTGTAAGTCTTAAATAAACTGTTCAGCTAGGGTAGTTAATTATAATTAACAATGAGACTCTGCATTGCACTATAATTGTTTGAAGTAGTCACTGCAATTACTTTATTAAGTGTAAACGACTTACTTAATAAAATTACGTAACTTATATAAATACAAATTTCCTATTTTATTAGTACCTGCGGTTTCGTCATGCAAAATTTCAGACCAGTTTTTTTTCGTTACATAAAAACTATGGGTTATCATTCAAAGGGTAATACTTGCACAAATAACTGTCCTTTTCAAAAAGTGGATAAAACTTTTATTTATTTTGTTGTGCAAGCCCAAGGAAAAGAGCACGCATTCTGTAATTTTATTTATTTTTCACAGTTGGAGAAGGGCCTTTTACACGAGTTAAACAAAGACTTTTAATTTTTTTTGAGAATTTTATTTTATTAAAGGTGTCGTAATAACTAAGCTAGCCTGGTATTTAAGTAACTGTTGAAGTATGCAGATTTGCAATGAGTTGGTGTATTATACGCGGAAATAATCTGGCGCTAGGTGTGGTGGAGTGGAAAACGTAGTTGTTTGTATTTCAAAATTCTCAGGAGCTTTATATAACCGAGTAAAATAATGTTGAAGCATCCACGCAGAGATATTTAGGAAACTTGGCTTCCTCTTCTGATGTCTTTGGGGACTTTGGTTTGTCGTCGCTGGGGGACTGGATCTCAGATGATTTTCCAGAAGGTAATTATTTATTCATGGTCTTCTCAACCGTATGAAATGGCCCTTGGACTAGATCCACGTTGTTGTTTGTTTATTGAGCATTATTTGCATTTTGAATCACTCAAATATGGTCTCAGACCATGGCGATGGTGCTCCAGCTTCTCTTGAGCAAGATGGTGGTTGGGTTGCTTGGTTAAACGGGGTTAAAAATTAATTGGACTGAGAGAACTTGTAACTTGATGTTGACTTTAGACTTGTTTAATTCAAAACACTGTTTGTGCAACATCTCCTCAAACAGAGTTTAGTTTTAGAACCATAATATTTTGATGGGTCTACTTTATTTGCTAGGTTCCACCCCACCAACGACCTATAAATATTGGGGACAAGGACGAGTGGGAATTATCTATTCGTAAATATCATACCGAACGAATGATCTCGAAGCACCAAAAATATATTAGCTCCTGTCTTATCCATATCTATTTAGATTACAAAACCCAGAGGACTCATTCACTGTGATGAATCCTTCTAACCGAACATCAAACTCTTTATCCAAGCACCAAAAGGTTAATAAATAGCTGGCTGTCGTACAAAAATTTGCCACTCCCTCCCCAGTCCCCACTGACAAGACCAAAGTCATTTCTAGGGAACCACACCTCCAGAATTTCTTCTGGTTTGGTGGATATCAATCAGTCCTTTAAAAATATATCTATGTGGTATAAAACCTACGGAGTCGTAGTACTTGAGTCATTTTTAGTTTTTGGGAAAGTAGTGGAATGGTGGTGTGTATTTTTTATATACATTTTTTTATATCATGAATACGCTAATCTTGTACATGGACTTTTTGGACACGGTTATTTTTCGTGCTAAACCTAATGATACACATTAACCAACTGGAGTTAATCTTTTTAATAGAAAATGTTCAAAGTCCTGTTTATGTAATAGTATTGAGTATAGATCGAGTCTGATGAAAAGGGACACGCACATACTGGCAATGAGTAATATGCGGGGTTTAGAATTACTTAGCTTAGAATTGCACTTGTCGTTGTTGTGTCGGAATGTGGGATTCGTCTCCTTACATGAGTGATTGTGAGAAGGTAACATAAAACACTGGAAAGGATTGACAGAGCTAAAAGTTGATGATCTAAAATTCGACTGGCCGATCCTTTGGCTGACATTGGAGCAGTTCTTTCCCCTGAAAATGGATATGCAACAAAATATTTAATTTGCATTCTGGAATTTAAAGTGATTAACTTTATGAGTGGTGGGGGTGGGTGCTTTTTCCGGGGCGTAAGTTTGTAAACGAAGTAATTCAAAGTTTCCACAAAGAACGTAATTTAGGATCAAAAGCACATCATCGCTTTGTTCATGGGTTCCCTTTAATTCCGGAGATGAAACGGGAAGAATTTTTCTTTAAGAGCTGAAATTTTAATACAACTCACCATTGGCCAAGACATGCACTCGAACGGCAGCTACATCCGCGTTACTTGGGCTGCAGGAATATTTTCCTGAAAGTATTTGCGAATTATAAGGAATTATATGATGCTATATTATATATTTTATTTTATATTGGTAATATATATGTTACCGGAATCCGAGACTCTGGCGTCTTGGATGAGAAGATAGGAAGTGGTCGTCTCTCCTTTTTCTGTGATAACGCTTACCCCACCTCTGTCCGAGTTGTAATTTATTACCTGTGATTTTGGTCAGGGATATTTAGTTTCATTAGTCCATTGGGTTTTCAACCAAGGAAATCCAATTCACAGCCAAATCTTAGTCTTTTTCTCGCCATCCACCAGCCTCCTACTTTACGCAAGACTAGTCAACCAAAAAAACTGTTGGTTGGAGGAGGATTAAGTGCTCTTTTGCGACTTAAATTTTGCAAAACTATGTCTTTTTTAAGACGGGCATTTAATTCTGGCCGGGTCAACTCGGTTCTGATGTGGGCTCACATATAAATGGCAATGGTTTATATATTATGGACTCATCTCAGATTTTACGGGAAGCTGTAAAAACTCCCCAAGGGCTCTCCTTCATGTTTGTTGAGTTCCTGACTTGTTAATTCAATTACGCTACATTTAACAAATTCTCACAAAACAACTGACTGACTAAAAAGAGGTGAATGGGTCATCTGGGAACTTTATGGGAGATACTTTGAAAGGACAAGTGAACCGGAATAACTTCCGAGGAAATAAAATACTCCCTTCTGAACACTTCGTGAGTAGAAGGTTGTAATTAAATCTGGGTAATGAATATGGAGAAGGGGGAGGAGGTTGGGTGGAAGCGAAATAAAACGCCACAAAGATTTCATTCTAAGCAGTAAAAAAAGATAAAAAAGAGCGTCACTCACCTCATCATAATGATACCAGAAAATGTATGAGGGTGGTTCTGGGCTGTATTTAATGATGCAGGTCAAATTAATCATACTTCCTCTATCCACGTGGAGATCAGGTCCCCCCAGGATGGAGGCTGTGGGTACTGGTAAAGGATACAAAGAATTCTTGTTTTATTTTGGATTTTGGCATATTGTGCAATGCACCGACAGACATGTACTGGTGGCTTCCTCAGGCAAAATAAAACGAGATAACATTTCCAGGTCAAAAGTACAAAATAGTTTGGTTTCCAGTTCAAGGAAAGCAAGGATGGAGGACAGGCAACAAAAAGGATACCACACGGATGGGTCGATCGAGGCTGAGCTATCTGTAATCAGTATCCCGACAACTTTTGCATCGTCCCTTTAATCTCGGCACAAGAGTAGGAGTACCACGACAGGTTATTCAGGGACTTGAAATGTTCAAATGTTATTATTTTGGCAGCAAAGTTAAAGTTTACTTTACTACTGCATTAGTCGAGAACAAAGGGAATGGGAGACAGGGTGAGAAGGGAGAAAGTAGAAAGTCAGGAATTTCTCCTACTGCCTCCCTCTCCCTCTCTGATAGTACTTAACCGCAAATCAGTGATGTGGAAATACAAATGAAAATCATTCCAATCGAAAGAAGAGGTTAACTGGGTCAAATTAGATCCTGTTCTATGATCCTTGAATAATGCTGAGCACTTCTTGTTCTAGGAATATAAGGGATCACAAAATCATATCCTCATAGATGTAGCTCCACCATTTTGCTACCCTTCCTTACTTTCTCTTTGAGCTTACAAATGGTGATCTGACTGCCAGTTTTATTAGCTAAGCACAGCACAAGTTTGCGTATCATAGCCCAAAGCATTCCGAATTTCAAAGGGATTCGCCACGGTCGCTTCTTTACCGCCAGGCCAGGCCAACCATTTGCTTATCCTCCATTCCATTTCCTTCCTCGGGAGTGAAATGGATAAAATGGGTGCAGGATGAGCTGAGCTATCTCTTCGAGTGTCTTTAGCCACTTTTTATACTTACACGAATGTGAATGAATCCCAGAACAATGTAGCCTTTTGACTCTCTTGCTCCCTTTGTCTGAAATTATTCCTCGGCCTTCTACACAGAAAACTGGGCAAGGTCTACAAAATGAATGCAAATTAGGACAGAGGCCTATTAATGCAAATACTCGCAATTTGCCAAATTTTATTACTAGTCCTCTCAGTCAAGATCTTTTCTTTTGCATTTTATGCGCCATCCACCGCGTTCCTTACATATAATTATAATATTCTCATAGAGCACTCTTCTCTCTCCGAACCCGGCCCACACTCTATCTTTCATTTCCTCATACATGAATACGTAATAACGGTGACAAGTCCCACTCCGGAGTGACATTATATTAGTCAACATTTCGTAATCAAAAGAGACTCGAACTAAAGTATTATTAGTGCTTGCACATCAAATACATAGATGCATAGAGAGTCTTATTTTTATACTCTTGATGTCTCTCAACACGGTGATAGTCTTATGTGAATGTGTAGTAGATATGCATCCCATAAAGAAGTCTACTTCATCTCATTATATTCAGAGAAACAAATCCAGGTCGTTCAGTTAGCACTGTGCTGACTCACTGCCACCAGCCATGACTCTGCTTAGACTGGGTATACACATATGTAATATTCAACTACTACATACTAAGGATAAGATTATTGAGACTGGAAAGTACCAAGAAGTCGGGTAAATGTCTTTGGCGAGACTTTCTTTCTTCTGGAAACACAATGGAAACACAATGACACGGCAATGTGAGACACAGTGATGCTAATGTTCTCTCTCTACAAGAATGAAACGGAGTGAAAGCTGAGCGGAAGGAAGCTCAGCAGCAGCCGTGGCAGTGGCAGTCAACTCACGGAGATCATTTCATTGCCCTTGCTTCACTTTTACGTACAAATGGATGGAGGCAGTTCTTTCTTTGCTTAATCCACACTCTCCTCACTCACTTTCACCAAGAACACTTGCAGATTTTACAAATGCAAATTGGACTCGGCGCATAGTCTCAATTGCACTTAAATTAGCCCAGATTTCCTCAACTTGATTAAATCCAAGAACTAGAAATAGAAAGAACAAGGCTCACAATCCAACCGAGTCCCTTTTCTTCCTTTCATTGTTCCTGTTCTTTGGTCTTTTATTGGTACGCGGATCCAGAGAGGACTTATTAAAATTGCAGGCTGGAGACCAAATTACTGTTATCATAAATGATTAAACGCGGCGATACAAAATTTTTGCTGGATTTTTAGTTGTTTCATTTGAGAAATTCTAATTCTTGGTTGCAGTTGACATTTTATGACTTTAAAAGTCATTCTAGTAATTAGTATTGTTTGATGTAAAAAACCGTATTTGGATTAAAATGAATCAAATCGGATCAAATAACTAATATTGTTGATGCCACTAAATTCTACCTCGACTAACGGAAAATGTTTAAACACTGTACATTTCAAGCCCTGTGTAAAAAACAATAAATGCAGTTGGAGTCAAAAAGGTACAGAATGGCTCTCCAAAAATATTTAAAGTCCAATAAATTGTGATCATACAGAAAGATGAAAAAGAAACCCGTAGAAATGAAGTGAAATTGACTTCCTTTCCAAAAAAAAGATTTATAAAATGATATGCATGCTAAAATGGAACGAGTTGAAGTCTCCTAAATGCAGTACCAGCACCAAGTGAGACTCATTTTATATTTAGCCAACCTCTGCAAGTAAGCAAATTCCTGAAAAGAAAGCCTCCGTTTTGAGACGACGGCGTTTACAGAGCGATCTCCAGCTTTTACCAGTTTCCCAGTCTTTCCTGTTGCAGGGCTTGCTTTTCTGCATGAAAAGTAGTTGGAACGTGAGTGAGCCGTACGTGTGAACCCCACCAACCATGTCTGGATTGTCTGATTTCATTACCTATTCAGTATTCATTGTTGTGCAGGAACAAGGATTTAGCTCAGTCAGATAAGACGTCGACGTCCAATATTCTACTTCAACTTAACTTAGCCTTCATCTTCGTCCTTCAATCCATGTTTTAACAAAATCCACCTCAGCCTATGGCTTATACCACAAATTTGTTATTGAGTAAGTCGTATTTGAAATGGAAAATAGACGTACAAGGCGGTGGGTGGCTAGTTATAACCAAAATTATTCAAGGTCCTTGTAGAATCGGAGTCGCAATTGTATTGGAAGTACAAATAAATGCCCTTAGTAAACATATCTGAAGTCGTATTGCCCATTCCACACTGTCCTTCAGTAATTTGGCCTTGTCTGTCCCGCATCGACCAAAAACTGGCTCATCTCAAAATAGTTTCAGCCAGCTATATCACAAGATCGGATTGATGCCCACAGCAGACTTGATATGACGAGGGAAACCAGTATAATTCAGGAAATCTTGAATTGAAGCAACAAAACAAGACAACACGAGCACTGTTTGCTTGCACCAGTTTAATTACTGATTCCTGAGTCGCTATGTGAGAACTAATTCCAATTTAATCAAAAAGTTAAGCTACAAGTCTCCTATGTTTGGAACACCTAAAAGCACAACCATTTTGGCAGGATGGGAAAGAGGACAAATCCAGAGAGGAAAGTTTGTTGACGTGTCTGGCTCTTGTATGCATTTATGTATTGCCATTGTCCTGACTGTGCACTTTTAATGCGATTCGTGTCTTTCTACCCTCATCTAAGTTAACCACATTACCCACCCTGTCCTCCTCTTTGCAGATTAAACTCAAGATGAAGGACGTCTACCTGACTTTGGTGCGGTGGCAGTAAAATCGAAGAGGGTGACGGGATGAAGCTTCTTTCTGCATGCATAATCGGAGAGAATCTCTTCCACTTAAATTTCGTCTGGAGAATGTGCTCCCAAATGCGGAAATCTTGGAAACGACCACGTTTTAAAAGTTTTACAACGTCGTAAACTGAGCTTATGAAAGTACAAGTGGCACTGGGATGGTGGGCCCATAGCAATAATAATGGCATAATAATAATGGCATAGCTGCCAAATGAGATGAAATGAAATGACAAACCCTTATCCATTACGAGTATAGAAATGTTTTCTCCTGTTGCATTGTTCTCTCGCTTACAAATACTCTCTTGGTTTGTCATTTTGTTCTTTATATGCTCATATAATGGGTATTGTCCTGTTGATAAGTGAAGGAGGAGGGGAAAAGGAATGGTAAGGTAATGTTTAATAAGATGTGAACTCGTTTACAAAGAACAAGGAATGGTTTGGTGGAAACAACAAAACATAATTTTGAAGTTATAGCTGCCTCTTCTTGGAGATAACATATTCTTGGAATTAATTATCCCAGCTTACCAACAACGTTAATATTGACATAAAAGCTGCGATGGGGTTGAGTTGAAATTTGACACCTGAAATTTGAAATTAGATTTTAAAAAACCACAAGGACAAAAACAAACCAATCAACCAAGACTTCTACTTACTCATAGATTCCAGCTAGAATGAGACAAAAGAAAATTCCATTATTTAATGAAAACACATAAATTTTTGACATTTATATTTTCCTTTATTTTATGAATTAAGCGTACCATCTCGCTGTTGAGTATATTTTATTTGGAGCGTCCACTCTTCCGCTGTCCTCTGATGGATGGCTTGGAACCTTTGGTCACTCGTATAAGTGTACGTTGCAACGGTAAGAATGTGGATATCACGGTGTCGCACCCAGCTCACCTGAAACAAAAAAAAATAGTTTCATAAAATTAATATTCCTCCCTTGACCCTGAGAGGGTAGAATAAAATTACAATTTGGATATACAACTATAATAATTCGAATAAAAAAATATTTGGTTTCTTCCAATTGAAATTGTACTCCAAACAATATACTGGTTTCGTATAAAATTGGATTATTGTTTGTTTTTTCTCGAAATAATCTGGGTGGGTATTGCGATAAAAGTAAAATTACTCAAAAGAACGTATTTTCACTTGGTTTCCGTCCTGATAAATCCTTTCATGAAGAACATGAAAGAATTGGAACCCGTCCTAAGGCAGCCTTAGCCATATATGCCTATCCAGTATTCAGTTCTAGTACCCTGCAAATTAAATTTTGTCACGTTCTTTACGACGTACTTGGACTGCTTTCTTTGTACATAAATTCACCAGGAAATGCTGCTCCATCCGATATGAAATCTAGACAATTTACTTAACATAAATTGTTGCACCCACCAAATATAAAAACAAGGCTCAGCAAAACAACCCAGCCAAGTGCCAGTGGAAAAGGTTAGACGAGAACAGTTAAATGCTTGGGGCACTTATTTTTTCTCATTCTCCAATCTTTTTAAGCGTCCTGTCCCCTGTCTTTAGGAACTTGTTTACTTGGCCAAAATCCCTCTTCTTCACTTCAGTCACAAATTCTCTTTCCCCACAAGGAAACAACGGAGACGAAGTTGGTTTCCTTTGTCTACTACCAACAAGGGTATCAAAGTCGCAGTGTCACTTTGTTAAAAATTGCGGTTCACTTCCCGGCACAAGAGATAAAGCAGAATCTCTTCAAGATTTTTAAGAATACAACAGCCAACAATAAGCTTCTCCAACGAAGGATGGAGTCAGAGGGAGGAAAGAGCTGTATAGATTTAAATCTGCATTATTTACACCCCAATAAACATGTTTTTTTTTCAAGTTTGGCCTCAGATGGAACAAAGTCAAAATACAGTTTATTCCATGGCTCTTTAAAAGTGCTGGTTCATGCTCATAATTAAGTAAAAAGAGCAACGCGGTCCGCAGTGAGGTTAGAAAATTAGCTGTCTTGGACTTGGAAAAGTGAATGACGTGCTCTGCAGACTTTATTTGATGTAAATGATAATTATTCTGGAAAAAAAATTACCAAATGCTGCAAAGTTGCAAAATTGCAGGCTGATTCTAGTCATTTAAGGGAATCAGTTAACAATAACACGGGCAAATTATGAAATTTAACTCTTCAATTACATATAATACTAAGTTACTACGTATTACATGCCGAGACATCCTTGTGGTCAGTGCCACTTTTTCATAATGAATTGTGAAACTTTGCATCCGAACTTAGATTCAAGTATCGCTTGCACCAAGAAATCAATTGAAGTTCAATTGGACGAAAAAAATTTGCCAAATGCATGTTAATGTCAGATAAAACTGTAAATAAATCCCATGTTATCTCCTCCTAAAAGCGGTGCCTCCTATAATTCTGCATAAAGAAGTCTTTATGTAGAAAATTTTGGCATTTATCCTTTTATCACGTATAAAGTTTGGAGTAAGAGATGTTCGCTTCTTAAAGTTTCGCTGTTCCCATAAATTCACAAATCATTTGGCGTTGGAAAAATGGAAATGAAGCTACTTTTGGATTTATTGTGCTTTTTATTCCAAAAGCCAAGTGTCGGCCTTACTGCAAAAAATAATGCTGGCAACGAGAATCATAACTCAACTCAAGTATCAATTATTATCTCTCCATCATAGCTTTTGTTTCCCAAATTAAAAAAATTTAGAGCCTCCAAAAACACTCCCAATCCTTAAAACGCACGTAGTAAGAACTTTTCTAGTGACCTTGACGCGTGCTTTTGTAATGATTGCTGAGTCCAACTCATTACTCAAATTCATGTCTCTCTTGTTTCAATCAAATAATGGCAGTGATCAAAAATAAATTATTAGAGACAACCAAACATGTGCAACAAGATAATGACGGAGTGCACCTAGATAATAAATGGAATAACAATGACATGCTTTGATTTCCATTTCCTTTGTCATAAGCAATCAGTAAAAATTTACCTATGAGTTTACAAAGGAAACCAATCGATCTGAAATATGAGGTCATCGTCCACGGATTCATATCAAGTATTGATTATGTATTAAACATTCCAAGAAAATGCAACATTAACTAAAGTTGAATGTCAATCAGGCAAGGCTTTTAAACTGCCACTCACTGTGAATTAAATTGTGATTGTGCAGCCAGCTAGCAAAGTATTTTGCTTTGTGCAAAGGTGTCTCTATTTTAAAAGACAATTAATCGGATACCAAAATCTAACATGGTGTTTCACATTAACAGCTTTCGTGTCCATGTAAAAATATCAGAAACGCCATCAGTAAAATCGATTAGAGGTCAGTTTCCAATAGAGTTTAATCTCAACTAAGCCACACACTCGATGCAATGCAATTACTATTAATGAAACCAATAACGTGTCGTGGTATTAGAGTGGATTGGCTGATGGTATATTATTGGCTTTATTATTTGCTCATAGCAAAACCGAACCCATGCAGCTTCGATCTTGAAAGTTATGTTATGAAACCGATACTGCTTGTTTGTGTCCTGCTAAGAATAACTGTTCACAAATATCTCGTGTATACAATGCATCTAAAATGGCTTTGACTACAAACAAAGGATGTTGAGGACAACTCGGTTAAATTGAGACGAACTAATCTCTGTTTTAATCTTGGTGGAGTGATGTTGCAAAAAATTAACATATTACGAAAAGGATTGATTACAAATGTTGAAATCCCCATGCCATCAATCGAGAAGGCTTTAATTCATCAATTAATGGATGGAGTCTATTTATAATATGCGTGTTACAGTCGGGATTACAGATTAATACAGAAGTTACTGATATTTCTAACTTGGAATAGGAGCAAAATCAGTGTCAATTTCTTGGGGTAAAGCCTTCAGGCGTTACAAGTTGTTTGATATGTATTTATATGCAGTTGTATACATTTCCACTAGTATGCATATTTGGTTACAGTGAATATGACTTCAGAAGTTAACAACAAACTTCCTGAGGGGAAGGTGTGGTGGGTGTTTGATTGAGATTAAGTTTATATCACACAAACAAACTTTGACTGGGTTTAGTTTTGTTGAGTTCATTGATGTTATCCTTCAATATTTCAATTCAAGTAATACATAAACAAAATCCATGTTTGCCTACGAATAATGAAATTCTAAATTGGATAACTAAGAACTGTTCTTAAAGAACACCTGCCGATATTTATATGAAGGATTATATTTACATCAATAAATCAATTTTCAAATACGGTTCGCTCAATCGTTTACAAATGGATGTGACTCGAATCAATATTTGAAATAAATGATTTATTACTGCACAAAACAAAAAGTAAATGACATGCCGTCAATGTTTTCTATGATTTGGGTGCATCATCAGGATTTATGATACAATTTCTCAAATAAATGTGGAATATTGTAAATTGCCAGAGTGGAAAATCGTGAGTTTTGATTGATTTTAATTTTGAAATTTTATTCAACTTATCAGAACCTTCATCTCTAAGAAATGCTCATTGATTTTTTATCACCAAGTCAAACGCAATACACACTATTGCACGAATCTTAGGTAGGGGATGCCTGATTTGTCACGTAAAAGCAATTACCGTGCGTGAATCACGTATAAAATTCATTAAATATTGCGATATGCAAATATGACTGAATCAGTAAGTAATGATGTTCATTGGATTGGATTCCTTCTGATTGATTGGGATGAATTTGACCTTTTCCTTCGTGGGAAAGAGACAGACACTTAATCTGACTTTTGATTTGGTTCAAATGATTACAAAAGTGAAGGGGCAACTGACTCCAATAATTTTAGCGTCCTACCTTAATCTGTTCCTACCACTTATTATTACTAAATGAATGGAAGGATCAACTCTAGATCTAATATGTGAGGCTGGGTCATTTATGCATGGAAGGTTTTTAATGTGACGATCTCCAACAAAAGACTAACCCTTATGTAACAGGAGTCCTATAAGGAAGGGAGGAACAAACCTTTGGATTTAAGTCCTAGGACAAATACGCCCTGAAGCATTGAAATTGATAATTTTCCATTTGCTATATAAACCAGAAGTTTGCCCTGAAACAATATCAGTTATCCAAAAGCATTCAGTCGTAAAAAATACAGTCAAGAAAAAACAGCACAATGTTCGCTAAGGTAAGATAAATATCAAAAACTTGAAACTTCTGCCAGAATTTTGAATTTTCAAACTGAACTCCCGAATTCAGACCCTCATCATCTGCACCGTGGTCGCCGCGGCTGCCGCCATCACTCCCGGATACTTGGATGGAGCCCTTGCTCTTGGAGCTCAATCTGAGCACACCGTTCGAGGATTCGCTGGACTCAGCTCTGTCTCCAAACAATCCAAGGTCAGACCCCTTTGACTTTAGTAGAAGATAATGTTATGGATTTTAATATTGTTTTATTCCTTTGCAGGCCATCCACTCTCCCTACTCTTCTTCCCAGAAGACGGATATCCGAGTGACCAACGATGGTTATGCCGCTCCCTTGGCTTATCATCATGGAGCATATGCTCACCCTGGATACGCTGCACCAGCCCACATTGCCCACCATGGATATGCCGCTCCAGCTTATGCAGCACCCGCCCATGTCGCGCACCACGCCTACGCAGCGCCAGCCTATGCTGCGCCAGCGCATATTGCTCACCATGCCTATGCCGCTCCAGCTTATCATGCCGCGCCAGCTTATCATCATGGATATGCTGCTCCAGCTCTTGCCAAAGTTCACCCATCCGGACTTGGAGTCGCTTATTCCCCAGCAATTGGAACCGGAGTTGCCCACGCCACTTTCTCCGGATATGGAATCAACTACGGATACTAATTTGTTTAGTCATCAGCCATTACATTTGTAATTCTGAACCGAAATTCGTCGTTTTGAATGTTTCTTGAACTGTATTCTGCTTAAATTATTATTTGAATGGGAAGAGTGTACATAACAATACTTGATTGGGTGATTTGGCCGTAGCATTCTGAAAATAAAATGTCTTAACGTTACAGTTGGTATGAGGCTTTACTGGGAAATATGTTTTCAGTGCACGTCCAAAAATTATGAGTGAACCCAACACACCATGAAGTTGATGCTTAGTTGTTCCAGAAATTGGCATTTGGCACAGGATATCCCACATCTCAGAACATCTCATGAATCTCCAATCCAAGGGAAGACAAAGTAGAACGCTTTGACCTTGGTACTCATCAAGTGAACACATTCTCTCGTCGTTACCTATAACTGGAGTTTTAGGAGTATTTGTTGAAACAGTCTCCGGATCAGAGTATAGCAAACAAAAAGTATCTCAAACTAGACTCACTTATTTCAGGAAGAACAAATGACCCTTGCACCTGCAGGGTTTAGAGTTAGAAAAGAGAAGTAATCTACGTTGCAGCAGTTCATAACAGGGCAATCTATTTTCTACGTCGCCTAAAATAACCAGCGAATAGCCACCAGTTAGATAACATTTCGAAACTAAACGACTCCTCATATTCCAGACCAACTAAAGATAAGCTCCATCATTATTCTCTCCCTCGCCTTTGGAAATATAAAGGCTTCCAGGAAAGATATAGGAATCTTCTCTTCCTTTGAAACAAAGCAAAACGGGAGCAATCTGAAGTTCATGGGTCGAGTGTGTCTCCTATTTCACTAAAATCTTGCCAGAAACCACAGACCCACATCAATCTCTAGTTGCAGCAGATATCAAACAGCGCGTAGGAATGGAGTCATCCACAAATTTCTGCATGATGAAATTTCCTCTTGTTTGAAATTCAATATTGATCTGCACATCATTTCCAATTAAAATCGTGGATTAGAGATATTGCGGGTGGTAATGCTTGGAACTACAAAGAAAGAAATTAGTTTTAATCCGTTCGGAGAAGAAGTGTCTTGCAAAGCCAGATAGTTGATTGTTCAATGTTTTCGAGGTATTTCTTTCCTTACTTTTTTGGAATACACCCAGTTTTGCAGATGTTTTTACGAGGCTGTCGAAGCAATGGTTTGACAGCCTGCCTTTGTAGTTCTTGGACATCAAACAATCTCCTTAACTGTTCTTGGTATTCTTCGTCTAAAGGAGTGAAATGAACCAACTCGCTCAATAGTTTTATTGTATATTTGGCTGTGTTGGAAATTCCCAAACATTTTTGTTAATAGCAGATGTTCTGGGGTGTGAATTGATGGGAAACTGGAGAAAATAAAATAGCGTGGCGAGGACAAGGGTTGGGCCCGAGCTGACAATGGATTGACGGCTTTCTTTTCCGGGGATGGAGAGAAATGACAGTGTTTGTGGTGGTGTGGACCACTACAAAGATATGGATTGTGTGCAAGAATGTGGTCGGGATCTTGTGTCTTTCTTTCCCTCCTTCACAGCAGGAAAAGTAAGTGGGTAAGTTGTATACTACTGGAGAGAGCAGTGGAAAGTTTCTAATTCTGAACGTGACGATGGGAGGAGGAAGATCAAGAAAAAAGTCGGATTTTCTTGTCACCACCACATCACAAACAGAAGAAGAAATAAGAAGTTGACTCCTTTAGAATTCCAGAGTCTTGTTTAGAGAGAGATGGCAACCTTTTAATCTGCTTTTCCTCAACCTCCTTCGTTTCTTTGCTCTCATTTTATCTCGTCTCAAAAAACTTATCAGCTCCAACACTCCCAGCTTTCTCTCATTCCAGGATGGCTGTCTTTTAGTAAGTGCTTTACTTACAAGAGACAATAGGCTGATGGATTGAAGGGATTTTAACGCCTTCTGTCCGCTTTTGTATTTATATTATTTGTATTCCCCGGAGAGAAAGATAGCAAGATTTTTTGATAGGTCATGAACCCGGTGGACTTCTTTTATTTATAGTTGCCTACATATGTATATAGCGGGTGCAGTTCTTAGCAAATTTTCATCCGGGAATTAGCTGTTGAAATAATAGTATTTCATTGCGTGAAATATTTTGCTCTGACCCATTTTCAAACTCATTAAATCAATGAAATGAAGTTTTAAAAAATTCAAAGAAATCGAAAATTCCATTAAGTTGTTTTCTAGTAACTGAATTTCCGGGGAGGAAAGTTTTGTTGGGAAAGTCCTTCATTTCATTGATGTTGTTTGTTTAGCTCGGTTTTTTGTGTGTTGGTCTTGGTGAGATTTCCGAGTCGACGTGATGTCTCAATTCGGTAAAAAAAAGTTGTCGCCCACCCGCTGTAAATTGTTTTGTGGTTTTGATTGCGACCACGAAAACAGAAAACTTTTTCTATTCAACTCATTTTTCTTGTTCTCTAGCTTCCACGAATTGCATGCAGCCACATTGCACTATAGCCAAGAAATGCGTAAACTACTTACATAGCTAACTCCCAGTCCTATCCACTATTATTCTCGCATTTGTGTGAATACTGTATCAAATTACTTCCATCAACTCCATAAACCACAAAATAAAACACTGTTACATTATCCAGCTCTTTAAGCATTCTCGTAAAGAACTTTTTCAGAACAGTTGGGTATTACAATACGATTAAATACTCGTAAGTTGGAGCTACATTTTTTATTTTGATTAGAGTTGGCATTCTCAGATCCTCTTATCCTTGTCACAAAATTTGTCTAAAAGTTTCGTTCTCTCCTATCAATAAGTTGGCTCCCTTGTCAAAAACAAACTCTGGGTGGATCTATCCATGAAGGAAGACACGCGTGGGAAGAATTTTAGCCAAGTCAATAGCAGAAGCAGTGTAGCTGTATAAAAAGAGTAGAAATCACAAAGTTGCAAGTTTTACACGAAGTCTAATTGACAGACAAGTAACTAAAATAACCTCTGTCGGCGTGCGTGCAAAAACAATTCGACAGATTTTCATTTCAATTTGCGAAGGATGGAGCGTGTTTCTGTTTGTTGGTTGACAGTAAGCAGCCGTCCTGTCCTATTACCATTAGTTTCCTGGTTGGAATACGTATATGTGTTTGTAAAAGGTACACCTTTTCTATTTACAAATTAAATAAATAATTTGGCTCCCAGGCTGCCAGTCGAAATAAAACGAAATTAATTCCATGTCGTCCCAACCGCCAGCTTTCATGGCCTCTTGTTGAGATTCTGTTATAAAATAATATTTAGGATTTGATTAATGAAATCGACACAGGTTTTGATCTCGACTTTTGTTTTGGCGACAGAGAAAGCCCAACCAAAACCTTTTCCTGACTTTCTCTCTGCAAAACGGAAAGAAAATTGAGGAGAGAAATGACACGGACTGGTATTCATCGTTAATTAACTCAAAACAGGAACGCATAATTTAACATTTCCTTCACTTCTACACCTCCTCCGACTTCCTAGCCAGGACTGGGGATCTATACCGTCAATGGTTGGAGTTGGTTGTTGTTCTACAGTGCCCAAGTCACGGCTGTCGAGTGAAATGATGATGGAAATGGCTGGCTAGAAGCCAAAGTAAAGAAGTAGTAAAGCTAACTTTTGGTAAAAGCCAACTGCTTCACTTTCTTTGGTCCATGTGGTATTTTACGATAGAATTTGTATTCTTTCACCTCATAACCCTTCTATCCCTCCCACCATCCATTCATCTATGTACCACCCAACACTGCTTTCTCCAATATGTGGCTAGGATATAAGGACAACTCCCAATATGAAGGAGAACCCAGTTGGCATTAGCTTCTGTCCTTTTTTGTCATTTGGCATTCTCTTGGCTGAATGACCCAGTAGCTCGTATAGGAGTTCTATGACAAGACTGGATTTCTCTTACATTTTTGCAAGGAAATCTTATCAAGTTGAGGGGATATAAACCTTAAACCTACGACAGTGTCACACAGCCGCTGCCTCGACGATCTTCTCAGTTTTCGTATATGACTTAGTCATCACTGTCAGACCAAGTTATAGCCAACCAGCCAACTTTATACTTCACACCATACCACAGCAGATGAAGGATCGTGGTATTTGTGTCTTATCACGCACCTTCCCATTGTTCGCCAAAAAACCTCAAATCTCAAGGACTAAGGAGAAGGTTGGACTCCACGGTCGGTTCTGTTCTTTGCTTAATATCTCACTTTCCCTTTTCCTCGTTGGAGAAAATAGAAGATTGTGAAAAGTGCTGTTTGCTTGGATATAATGAGAGCTTTTGAGCTGAGGCAAGAGTTATGTTGATGCTACTACGGAGGACCCTTTAGCCGTTTGAGAGGGGTTGTTGGTGAGAACGAGGTGCACTTTCTACTTTTATCCGAGTCATCAATCCTGTCCTTGTGACCCATTCCGCTCTCTTTTGTCCTTTCTGTCATATCTAAAACGCGTATCAGCAAAATAAAAAGACATGATCTAAGAATTTTAACCTTTCCTTTTGGATTGACTATCGTTTTAGAAGCCTCATCAAGATTTTACGTAATATTCATTAACTCGTCGTTTAGTTGAACTAGAATAGAGTGAAAGTAAAATTGTGTCAAGACCAGACTAGACTTTAAACAAATAGCAAACGACAGGAAGAAAGACTAAATGCTTGACAGTGACCAAAATCCAAGCAGCCATTAACCGCATCACATTAAAATATGATTCTAAGCTAAGCATGTCAACTGTCGAACCAGTTTAGCAGTTAACGAGATGCGAGTGGTTAGTTGTTATTCAAAGTAGGAGTCATTATATTTAAGTTACATGGAGAAAGAGACAGGCAAAGAAAATTCAATCAGTTCACGGTGGATGTGCTTTAATGCAGTTATTACCGCGAAATAAATTGAGAGTGACTGTCAACTAAGTGAGCCGTTGTTCCAGCACAAATCCCCAGGCCATTTATTGCCACATCCTTAGCTGAATGCCAACTTGTACTTCCCATTAAGGCTGGTAAAATGACATGCAAAAATTGTAATAATGTATGCATCCACCAGTACCCAAGCAGTAGTTGCTATTGTTATATTTTATATTTCTAAACATCTTGAAGCACAGCCTTGCCTTTTGCAACCGGCTGGCATAAAGACTTCCGGGGAAAAGTTGCAGAATGGAAATAATGGCAAAGAATGTCAGCAATGTCAAGCTTAGTCTCATTTTAGTGAATAATAAAAGGAACAATACTTGAGGAAAGGACAAAAGACTGGGAGAGACTCAACTTTTGGAAATTTACCACCAGTGTACACGCCATAAAAGCTGGGACAGTTAATCTTGAGCATGACCTATTATACGAGGTCCAATTAAGTCGCAATGGTGGTGATAGGAAAGAAAATGTCATACTTTCTTTAGTCTCTTGCTTCCACTGCATGCTCTCATTCTGCCAACCAGCAGCACTAACATTCTGCCAACCAACGTGTCCAACCCGTTTCAACAGTTAGTCAAAAGTTGTAGGGTGCCATGAAACTTTTACTCGCTTTACATACGCTCTTTCCTCAATAAAAGGCAACTTTTACACGGCCCAACCAAACTACGCCATTCTACCAGAGTTCATATGAACAATGGGCTCACAAAAAAGTTAGTTGTGACTTTAGGACATTTTGTCAAATAATTAAAGTCGGGACTTAGTATTACGCAAATTATTCATTACAAGTCTCCTACTAAACTAAAATTGTTGTGCTCATTGAGTCAGGTGGATACGAGCGGGCTGAGCTTTAAACAAAGTTGTATTATCGTTCCAACTTTTTGACATAGAAGAAAGAAATTAGGTTATCATAGTTTAGGTAAGGAAAATCCTTGACCAGGATTTGATTAGGTTGGGAAAGCAGAATTATTAATGCCCTTATGTTTGGTGAGAGAAAAGCGTGGAGACTTTCCCGTTAATGGAATATCACGAGGAAAAAGGTTTTTCATAGTTTTCAACAATGAATGAAATACAACCAGAGGCGAAACAATGTCTCTATTTCTAAGAAAAGATTATTTGCATGGCTTCTACTCAATAATTCTTATTGTTGGTTGGGTAGGTGGACACTGTGAAAACAGGCAGATTGAGGCAGCTCATACTGTGAGTTTTATTACATAATTTTACTCGGTAGTCTAACTCATTTTCTATTTGGCAAAACAGGGACAATAGAAAATGGCCATAATAATAAAGTCAAAGAACAATCCCCGATTCACTCGCTCTCATAAAATGGACTTTTCTTTTCCTCTCCCTCTTTGCATGCATTTTGAATGAATGAATGGTTGAAGAGTCCCAGGAAATTTGCCGTACACTATCCATTATTCTTTCCTCTGGTTACAAAGAAAATAAATTATCTGCCCTGTTTCATCTACCAAAGAAACTTGGTGGAGAGTGCAGTCCAACTCAAGGGACGAGCACACAATTCATTAGATATTCCGCTTCGGTTCATTTCATACCAAAGTCATAATATGAGTTCTAGTAGTTTGACACGCGGAATAGTTCAATTTCCACTGCAAAGTATTAGCACAAAACTAACAGATTTTCTACTAGGCTAATACCAACCCACTGGTCTAATATGCCAGATTTCAACATCATTTGTCCTTATAGAAGTATTCTACTGTTCTTATCCTTATCTTTTCTGATAGGACTCTCCATGCAGCTTTCCCATACATGTTCCATTGCCTTCGAGAAATCTTATGTGACGCAGATTTAGATTTAAGACTGCGCTTTCATCCAGAGACGGAAAAATAATGATTATTGCGTGGACCAGCAATAATTCATCTGGCCAAAGAAGTTGAGTTTCAGAAAGGAAGAAGCCCAAGCAAACGAAGGAATGAAGAGAAAGTTAGAAATCACTTCTTCTTCTTCTTCTTATGACTCTGCAAACACATGATTAAGTGTGGATCTCCAAAGTTGACCTATATTCTTTGGCGTAATGGCAGGATGTGTATTCAGTACAATGGGAATCCTACACAACTCTCCAAATCCAACCTGGCCGACTACTAGCTGCCTCTTCACAAGTCAACCATGTCCAATGGCTTTCTGTCTGCTTTCTCAATTCTTCCCTCTCCAGAGAAAGTTTACTATCAAATGTACATCTCTACTTGATCATTAAGTCACAGCAAGAGCAAAGCAGAAACTTGGATGTGGCTAGCTTGTGGATGTGGGAAACTTTGGGATAAATGGTCCGGCTACAGATATTTATCGGCTACCTGATTTCTATTCAGTTTCTGTGATTTCAGTAATCCAATGTCAAAGAAGAGTTCAAGGAACGTAATAACTTTTCTGGACTGGAATGTTGGCTCCCTAAACGAAAGGAAGGTTATCTTCTCCTTCTTATTCCTGGCTCATTCTTCTAACACTCATTTCGTTACTAGAAGTGAACTACTTATACACAAGTTCAAAAAGCTTGAAAAAATTCAAACCTGTCTTTCCAATGGTGGTATAGATGCTTACATGGCTACTGACGGAATCCAGTATTTCATGATTTTTTTTGCTTTGTGCTTTTACACAATGTAGCATCAGACTATGGTGGGCAGGCTGTGTAAGGTTTTGGCACAGATTTCTACAAAAGTTTATCTCAGAAAATGAGAATTAAAGCTATCACCCTACATCTTCCAACAAGGTTTCTCCACGACTTGAACCTATAACAATAAAAGGTGATTGGCTTATAAATCTGATGAACCTATTTTCTCAGAAACTTTTAGTGCAATGGTAAACATTTCCTTTGGGTTTATCTTTAAAAAACTGAGCCAACCGAACATCTTATATCCATTTGATGTAAGATTGCATGGGTGTCTGCTTCCCACAAATCCTTTCTGTTGCGCAAATTCCATGATGGTTTTCCAGTAGTACACAAACAGACCCAAATCCTACCCCTAATGTTTTCTTGTGGCGGCCAACTAGTTTGGTCCTTTCAGGTCAAAAGCACAAACTGCAATTGTTGCAATAAAGAAAACCGATGACCTAAAGCAATTTATAGAATGACCACCTTATTCTCGACCACATCCACCCACCCACCACTTGGGCGGCGTACTTCTACAATTTCTTGATCATTTCCAACACCCTTTCGACGAAAAAGGTGTGAACTAACACCAGTTCTAGGAATGGTAATAGAGACCAAAGTTAAGAAGAATGTAAGGGGGAAAAGTAACCGCAAATATTTGGGGAGTGGCACATTGCATCCCCTTTTTCACATCACATCAGATCTTGTTTCCTTTAACGAGAACACTTTCTAAAATTGAGAGGATTTCTCTCCAACTCTCATCAACCACATCAATGATTATCACACTGCACATCTGTTCTGACACCATGACCATTGATTGGATTAGTGCGCTCAGGGTTATGTCGCACTGGTCAGAAGGAGAGCTAAAGATTTTTAGATTGTGTAAATGTCACAAAGTCTAAAAAAGAAAGTTAGCCAGAATTGTTTCAACTTGAGCACATTGTGGGACATCAGACATGGTTAAATTTTAAATTATTTTACTTCAAATAAAAGTAATCGGGCAAAAGGGTGGGGTAGAGAAATGAATTGGACTAGTTTCTTACTGTTCTGTTGCCCAAATTCTTCACGCGACACGATAGGTACGCCGTTTTGCCTACGAGAGCAGTGACATTCCTAAAAAATAGATTTTAATAGAGTTTTTAGTTTTTGTACAGATAATTAACAGAATACAGTTGAGTAAATCAATACCTAGGAACAGTGGCGTCGAAGTAGGGCTCCCCTGGAGAAACTGGAGAAAAATGGGCCTGACTGGAGAGAGCTGAAAATGCTGTAGGTCGACTCCGGTGTAGCCTCCACGGCATCATCAACAGTTACTGAGCCTGAAATGGTAAACAATAAATATTTCCAAGTTAGTTTTGAATTTGAAAGTAAACGTTAATTAACTCGAGATTTATCCGGTTCACTTTTGCATTGTTTTCACAGACAAAAAATGTAGCAATTCAATTTAAGCTCACTCGGCTTCAGCTACAATATTGATTTTAGAGCTATTTTTATTTCATCAATTCAAAAAAAAGGAAACAATAGAGAAGACTAGTGAAGCTCAATAGAATATCTTCTTATCTAGACAGGCTCCGTATTAAAGTTTACATTTCAGTGTTATTTTATTCCTTAGGTAATATGGTTAGAGTAGCTTATACATGGTTAAGTTTCCAGAGTAAGACGAAGGAAGGAGTAGATCTTGTTACTCTTTCTAATCAATAGAACATGCACGAATGAATATTGCATGGACTGGGATCCGCGATACATCCCAACCCTGTTCCGTTCTGTATTAGTGGACAAGCTAAAAGCATCCGTTGGCCTGATTCCTCCGAGATTTCTTAAGAAAATTGGGTAAGAAAGTTACGAGAATGGACAGACTCGGCTCTGTTCTACTCTTATTTGCCACACTCTGCCAAATAGTAGACTCTTATTTGCAGCATGGCAAAGGCAACCCGGCTCAACACAACTTTAACCACGTTTACAAGAGGAACTACAGCACACACCAGGAGACTATGGTGGAGTGCAGAATCCCAGTTACTACTCTGTGAGTGGTGGTGGAGAAAGTAACCGTAAATTCATAAGACGAAGGGGAAGGCCGAGATAAATCTGAGAAGGAATAAGGAGCCAGAGAAGAGGATTCCGTTGGGCCAAAGCGTGGAAGGAAGTGAAGTGTTTTCTCAATCAATTTTCAGCAGAACAAGTCTAAATGCTCCGACATAAATCTGCTGCAGAGCATATATGTCTGTAGGCCTCTGCCACCAAGCCTTGTTTCATGCATAGCATTACTGGATGGAAGAATTTACTTTTGTTGAATTACTTACTTGATACTTTTTGGTCTTGGTTGTTCTTCCTATCTGAGCAGGGCAGGGTTTTGAAGTGCAACGTAGAAAAGTCAAGAAAGAGAAAGGGAATAGTGTGGAGAAAGCGGGTAATGCCACCATAGCACTATTTTATGGGCTTGGGTCTTTGGGATATAATTTTGAAGGATTTTTCCGCTCAGAAAACTTTTCCTATTTAAAGTCGCCTTGCCCATAAGTAAATGACACATTGGCTGTCTTTTCCGAATATTTTCCCAAAACTTGGTGGGCTCCTCGCTTTCTCTGTCTGGGTACATTTTCTCCACTTACAGTTTCATTCACAGTTTACTTAAGCTTCGTAAGCATTGGTGGGGTTGTGGTGGGGAGAATATAGTTTTCTTGCAGTGACGTTTTCGCAGGGAATGATTCTGGTGGTGGTACAAATGGCGATGGTTGCCTACGAGAAAGTGGAGTGTTGCTGGCAGTCGCATCTGTCGAACCAACGGCATGAGAAACTGCCTCGGTTTTTCTGTCAGTGGCTTTCATCCTTTGAAGAATGTATTTCCACTCAGCCAGAGAAAACTTTGGCAGGAAACAAACACTGGCGAAAAAGATTTTCAAATTTTTTTGTTCAGTCTCCTCCACATTGAGGGAGTTATCGAGTCCGTGGACATATTTGGGCAAAGTAATGCAGTTCTTACCAGGAAAACTTGACGAAGAGAAATCAGACATCCGCTTATTTAAATAACAATAGACCAAGGTTGAATGTAATCGAAAATGGTAATGTTTGTTTATTTATTTTCTCCGTAACTCATTCTCAACTGTCAAGAAAGAAGAGAAGGGGAGAAAGGAAATGGATGCTGAATACGTGGGAATCTCGTATTTCAATCAAATCCTGACCTGACATTTGACATGACATTCTGTGTATATACAGTTGCCACCTAATGCCAATGTGATGGTGGTCACATTTTTGTGGGGTTCAAGGTTCTTTTGCTTGGACTACGAAGAAGAACAAAAAAGAAAGCAATTTGCCAACTTTAAAAAAATGCAGGATGATTGAGGAATGTCAATACCCAACACTTTAAGTCTGGTCAGACATGGACATGGGTCAAACTGGAACTGGACAAACTATTCAATTTAAACTTTGTAATGTTATCCCTAAGAAATTCGAAACAAGGGTCCCAACTAAGGCAGAAGTCCAAAGAATTTTCCTTTGACAACTAAAGTGAAATATAGGCCAGGATGGGAAGGAGGGCAGTAGTGAAGCTACAAGGGAATACACAACCAATCCAAAAGCCCTCCCCAAATTCTCAAGAGATCACTAACTTTTTTTCTTGACATTACAAAATTCATGAATACCAACGAGTCAGGAGGGCGGATCATTTCCCTTCCACCGAGTACAGACTTCCTTCTTATTTTGGCTGAGAGATGACCGTTATCTTACAAATCTGCATGTTATTCCTGAGCAAAGGAAGGAATGGGGTTAGTAGACGGAGACGTGTGCCTTGCCAAGAATTTGTAAACAAGTCAAACTGATGCCCAAACTTTAAATGGGCGGATATTCCACTTTTAACCTTTTTCTTAAACAAACACATAAACAACAGAGCTAAGTGGTTTCACTCAACTTGGTAAACATTTGGTTAATGTGCACTAACCTTTAAAATGTATGAAGCATTAAATATAAATTTCAAGACGTAAATGTCAATGGTGCTCATTATGACATTGTGACATAACTCGAGCTAGTGGTACAGACATACATGGAAAGAAAGACTGTTGGGATGAAAAAACTCGTATTCCTAAATTTTGTAACGCTTTGCTAGAGTACAAATTAAACTGAGGATGATAGATTTGTGAAAAAAGATTCATCAAAGTATGGGATATCCGTGAAGTGAGGATTTAATAAATAGGAAATAAAATTGAAAATTTGAGCCTTGGACCTTTTTTGGAACGAATGACCGGGCCAGCTGCATGAACAAGAATGAGTACAGATATGAACCCATTTGATTACGTGTCTGACGAGGCGAAGGGGATCCAAGTCATGTAACAAATTGGTGTCAAATCAATCCAATGATAGATCGGTGCATTATCGAAACTATTTATGAGTCATGAAGTACCCATAGAATGCTTCAGCTAGAAAAAAACAGGTCTTCATCTCCTCTTTTCCCTCACAAAGAAAAAAAGTTAGAAAGTAGAAAAATTCGAGTGTGAAAAAGCCCTTGGCACATTCTAAGATTGATTGATAAGCCAGCCAGGCAGGGTGAATGATTTTCTTGGTGCATTCAATAAAATAACGGGGATGATTGGAAAAGAGGAATTCCGCATTAAAAGAAAGATATGGAAAAAGTGCTAAAAAATAAAGTGCCTTCACATATATTTTAACCATTCAGCAATTCAGCTGAAAAAGTGCGGAATTGAATTTGGTTTATTGGGTTTTCACTTTTCAAACGGGAATCCACACAGGATGCAGTCACAAACAAATATATATTTGTTTAGAGAACGTATAATAGTATGTAGTGAAAAAATATAGGCTTAACGTTGTATTTACTTGAATAAGAAAAAAATGCTAAGTATCAGTAAGATGCAAGTTGATAGATAAATAGTGAGCACGAGGAAGTCAAATTGATAAATTGGCGAGCAGTCACAAACAAATATATTTGTTCATAGAACGTATAATAGTATGTAGTGAAAAAATATAGGCTTAGCGTTGTATTTACTTGAATAAGAAAAAAATGCTAAGTATCAGTAAGATGCAAGTTGATAGATAAATAGTGAGCACGAGGAAGTCAAATTGATAAATTGGCGTGGAAATAGGGTGGGTGGACGGATGGATGGATTGGATGTGATGGAAAGATAGGATTTCCAGCCAGTTGTGATACTTTCTCCATATCTAAATGTGACTCACTTAGAACAGTCGGACTAGCAGATAAGTGACAATGTCTACCTTCGATTCCTGGAGTTGACATTGTTGGATTGAACATTGACAGAGGAGGCGATGCACGTACAAGTACAATAACTCTGTCGTGCCAAGGCTAATACTAGATTTGTCTTTGTAGTATACTCCATATTTTATATGATAAAATACTCATATCCCGTGCAACTTGTGCGAATCGTGTGATGAAATATTGGACTCCTTGAATCCAGCCAAAATCCTTGTCGTCCGTCAACATTTTCCCATCTCCGAAATGACAAATACGATATATCTAATGGACTTAGTGCACAGGCAGCAATCCATAATATTCTCCTCCAGGTTTTGACATCTTTTGCCAAATTCCTATTTATGTGGGTTACTTGTACGTAATACAATGTACAACTCACCTTTTCCTTGCGAACAAAAAGGAGTCAAGCAAAAAAGTGAGACGACTAGAAACTGGATGGGAGTTGGCATTCCAACTTTCTACATCCTTCATTATGTTTCAGACAATGTCGTTTCATTAGACCTAGTTAGTGAGACGATCGTCTGGTCTATTTCTCTGCCAAGGAGGAGAAAGAATATAGATTAATATGGTCACGGTCCCATGGTTCGTTGGTTGGTTGGTTGTTAGTTCTTATAATGTCACGATCAAGGAGAGGGATTCTGGGATGATATTGATTAGGAACATTTTTGGCATTTGAGATGAAAGTCAAGTCGTGAGTTGAAGGAACAAAATATTATGTCATTTAATCTTTTGTCTTACCATGTAGTGGAGTACGTGTTTTGCAGAATTTGTTCTAATCCCCATTTCCTAAATGAATTGGAGGAGACATTTTTCTCAGGAATGCTATGTTCTTCGCAGCCAAGTTGCAACTTTTCTAAAACCGCTGGAAGAGTTTGGGGACTTGCCGAATTGTAGCTACACTTTGGCCCAGTAATTGCCTATATTTCTCTGTAGCTGAGAATCTAAAGCATTGCTCACAATTCTGAGTCACAATTGAAATGTCAGAGTTGAAATCAAGTCTGGGGGAAAATCTTAAACTTTCCGAAAGTTATTCCAACTAATTTTATCATCTCCAAATTTGTTGTTGGTATTGAGATTACAATCATGCAAAGTCGGAAAATGAAAATCCAGCAAGTCACAGCAGGCAGGCTGGAGACTTTGCACACCAATCATTCTGACGAGAAAGGTCGACTTGAAGTCACTGGAGGAAGGAGAAAGAGGTACGGCGGCAAGCGACGCCATCACCACCGACCTCGGAGGGACGTCGGCTATCCCACACAACGCAACACTTGCAAAATATATTTTGTTCATTGGAGACGAAGAAGTTTTGAAGGTTTCAGAATTGTGAAAAGTTGGTAACATAAGAAAATGGTGAAGTTGAGTGAGAAGATAAAGTTTGGCCAAGTATCTAAAACTGACTTACTTAGAAATTAGATTATACTCCTGGGATTAATTCATTTGGCCTCATGGCTTCATTCCTGGACTTTAATATATCATTCTTCTGAGTGGAGAAAACAATTATACAAAAACGTTAATTGAGATGGAAAGAAAATTGTTTCGTGCTCAAATAGATTCTGGCAAGAAATGTGTCCGAAGAGACGTCATTTACATAATATAAAACACATTAACTAACTCAATTAAGGAAATCAAATGTTTGGAGCAACTGTTACTGTTCATTAAATTTCTGGTTTTAGTTTGAATTGCAGTGTTTGGAAGAATGCGTGACAGTGGCGGTGTCAGAATTTCGAAAAACCAACAAAGTGGTTGAATTCAATCACTGTGAGTAATTTAATTTGTGTGCTTGAGGGTATTGCTCTTATTTCGTCACCTACTAAAGATGACTCACATTTGCATGGCCAACTCCGACCTTCAATTTTTTTTAAAAAAAGGAACATTGAAATGTATTCAATTTAAAACTAGACGCTGACAGCAAGTGATTGAAACAACTGAAATTCTTCCAGCCCCAAACTAATTGTCCAGCCCTCCAACTAATGACCATGCTATAAAACAGCCCCAGTGCCTATTACAGATATATCAAGCACAATGGGTGGGAGTTTTTATGTTCAGAATTGACCACATCCTGGGAACATGACGCGTACAGCAGTAATCCATAATTGTGAGAAACAAATGGTCTGCACACTCTAACATTCAGGAGTAATCCGCATTCTAAAAAGCACTTTGATCCAAATCCAAAAGAAGACAGACGGAGAAAGCAACTCAACATAATCTAGCTGAACCAAGATCCAAGTCCAATGCGGGTTTTTTTCACCAAATTGTNTGATCCAAATCCAAAAGAAGACAGACGGAGAAAGCAACTCAACATAATCTAGTTGAACCAAGATCCAAGTCCAATGCGGTTTTTTTTCACCAAATTGTGAACAAGGTTGCTAAAATCTGATGCTGGCATTGGAACATGATGGTGGTTGTGGCTGTGGTATTGTGGTTAAGCTCATGTGTTGACCTCAAAAATCAGATTGGATAAACAGACGTCTAAATTCGGGATTTATTTATGAGGGAGGGAACCTCTGTCAAAATTTTTGCTGATTGTGCTGACAATAACTCTCTCAGCCATGTAGTTGAGTGATCGGGATTCCTTCCAGAGAGGCATCCACGTTCCGCATTCATGTAAATGAAAACTGTTCATGCCACCACGTTCGTAATCGGAGTACTTGCGAGTGGGCACACATGGTCAGCATAAATTATACACGAAGTCAAACGTGTTTCACTTCATTGAACCATTGAAGGGAGGTACAAGTCCCTTATGAACCGTTTGCAATTCACTCACATCCATCCTCCACTTCATCCGTCTCTCATTTTCCTCCTGCTGCTGCTGCCAGTATCCCACAGGGCTTTTTCTAAAGTATCGATTTCGCATTTGTCAAGTCCAAATTCTGGTTCACATAGCCAGTCCAGTGCAGTGGCTGGCTGTTGCTGTATGTTACACTTCCTTCTTCTATAGGAAGTACCAACAACTGAAAACTTAGCAGTGGAACACTCCACACTTTCTGTTTTAGAATCAGGGCTGTAGCAATATCACATCGTACTATTTCCGTACATTAGCAGCTCACTTTCTCCTTTAGGAAAGCAACACTTTCCACAACTTGTTCATTATTTTTTCCTTTTATTAAATACCAAACTAACCAACCTTTGCCCTGCTGCTCGTTTCTCTATGCCACACCACAACGTCCACAACCAGCCCGTATAGTTCAACAACTTTCACCAAGCCTGCTTTCGCCATTCGCAAAAACTTGGCCAACGTGACAAGATTAGTGCTGGACTCACGTAACGCGGTCTACGAGGGAGCTAATTTCTCTCCATTCTTTCTCCTTCCGACCATTTTAACAATGAACAACAGCCAATAATTTACTCATACCGATTTTTTTGGTTCTCAAGCACCCATATTTTCTATAGCTCGACTTCCTTTTTCGTCACCACCAGAAAATGAACTCGTTTCCCATAAGTGTAGCTAAAGGCTTTCATTTTGCTGTTCCGGAAAAATGGTTTAGAGATTAGCAAAGGCTGCGTGAGTTTTTGAGTGACATGCAGCAAAAATGCGGGTTTGGAATTTTGCAAAGTAGGTGAACAGATTTGAAGTAAGTGCTTTGCCTTCTGGTGCCGAATAAGGGATAAGCAAGCAGTAGTATAAGGCTGCTCCCTATTTCAAACTAGTTACTGACATGTTTGCTAAATGTGGTATATCCTGCCCAACCAAGCAACCATGTATAAATCTACCACCTTCACCAGTACTAGAACACTCAGCCACTCACAACGAATACTAACGAGAAGGAACAAGTCTTTCATGCACATAGTTTTATCGAGGATGAGGTTCAATCCATCAACTCCCTTTTTATCAGCAACGCATGCAATCATACAAAATATCACGTAACGGTTCGAGGGTGTCAGTAGCATTCTAAAATCGTTCCTTTGTTGACAGTCCATATTTTCATACTGACTCAGTGGCTGGCTGGCTAGCTGACGGTGATATACTGGAGTGCCTTGCTATGATTTTAATGGTGAGATGGAATGTGAATTCACTCGAGTGGGAATTTGCTTCGCTTTGTTTTTTGCGAAATGGAGCTGATTTTTTTCATGACGGAGACAAAGTTTTATGACATTGAATATGTTGTAATGCTTTTGAGCCATGCAAAAAAACAGAGACATTGTCAAACCAAATGTATGAACAAAAGGACTATTGACGAAGGACGACTGTTAACCAATATTTTAAACTCGTTTCGTCTCGGTTCATATTTTTAGATTAAACTCATTAACAATGCAATCGAAATATTCTCCATACATGGCCAACCGCTTAAATATTTATTGAATGAATTTAAAGAAAATTAAAATATCGACCTATTCTCTGTTTTAGAGAAGTAGATGAAAAGACATTTAATCAATCAAGGCAACATGTATCTACGAGGCAGCTAATAAAGAAATGAATATTTATGAAGTGATACTTAATTAATATGCGACATGTACTCCCTCCACTCAACTTCAACCTTAAAAACTCTCTCTACCTTTTCTTCCAATCTAGAAAACTGGAAAAGGATTTTCTCCATTTGGACAAAATTTTAAATAAAATAGTCACGAACTCCTTAAAATCATATCTACAAAGTTTCTTTGTGACTTGGCTCTGCATG
The DNA here is from genome assembly GCA_036491905.1 of Folsomia manolachei. Classification (NCBI taxonomy): domain Eukaryota; kingdom Metazoa; phylum Arthropoda; class Collembola; order Entomobryomorpha; family Isotomidae; genus Folsomia; species Folsomia manolachei. Next base: position 36,442 of record JAAXNX010000208.1, read on the forward strand.
TCTGCCAGTCTGAGACCTGTGACCTTATACGACTTCCAATAAACCAACTTCAGATTAAGACTCAATTCCGTCTAATTGTAGGAAGTAGGCGAGCTAGAAGACCGAACGGAACAAATGAACGAGGCAACCACAAACCCCGAACCCACAACTAAACTAGATTCAAAGTAATCCTGATTCCAAGGCAAGCAAATTAATTTTGGAATTGGATGAAATGCCCAAACTTTACCAACTGCTTACCCAACCCAAAGAGTTTCAATTGTAAGAAATCCAACATGTAAAGTCAAATGAAACTTAGGTACTTGCCTTCGCCTTTGCTTTGTTCCGCAAAATTCGGAGAATACTGACTGACGCCAACCCATCATTATCACTATCAAACCACAACCAACGACTAGTATATGGGGTAGTCGTGTAGACAGCCAGTCCTTCACTTTACTAACAAGATTACTAGAACATGCATTGGTTTGGTAGTGGCAGTGGATTCAAAAAGTCTTTGGAATTTGAGCTATGACTGGTTTACAACAAAGGAGAAGGCAAAGAACACACAAATGCAAGTGCTTGACTTGGAGGATGAAGTATGGGAGAAAACTGAAAGGGTAAAATGAATGAATTATTGAATGAAAGGATCCTATTTTAAATTCCAGACGAATTTTTCCTCGTTTGTCAGACTCTTTGAAAGAATGAATAAAAGTTGGTGGGTTGGTTTAGGAGTTGGATTCTTGCAGACGTAGGATAAGCAAGGCTACCGGGATTGGATGATGGAATTCCGAGTTTGAAAAAGAAAAGAGAAAATTCTACTAGCAGACAAATTAGACGAGGAAAAGGTGAATTTTCTCAGAGTGAATTTATAAAACCCTTTTGTTTCTACAAATTAAATTTTGAATTGACTTTAGTCAGTCCAGAATTTGTTTAGGTTCAATCCTGTCTGCTATCCAATTTGTGCGTGGCATCCTTATTTTCTTGTTGAAATGTACTTTTCACTCACTCTCATTCTTGTCATTATTTCAACTTCAACCTTTCCCACGTTCACATTCTTCTCTGTGGCATTGTAAACTGGAAAATTAACAAAAATTCAAGGGAGGGAAATGGAATTTGGAATGAAAAGATTGAGCTTAAATTAAATATCGATTGGATTACAAGATGGGTAATTGGCAGACAGCAAAACTAATTAATTAACTTTGTTTTTACATGCCCTACTTACCTAACTGCGACCCATTCTACTAACATACTACGATCCCTGCTGTTACTGTATTTTTCTGTTTGTTCGATAATAAAACAAGTGTTTTGGACTATTCCAGAAAGCTTTACAAACAATTCATTAATGGATCTACGTAGTACAAGCTTTTCCTATTATTATTTTGTTTCAGGTTACGCAAATCTCTTGAAATGCGTTTTACCAAAAATATAACCATTTGACAACTAAATTTCAAGATTGTCCGGCCAAAAAACATTTCTGCATTCTTGAATATTCTGAAACTCAATACGACCCTTTGATCCCTGTTTATTACATACAAATCTCCAATTCAAGAGATCATGAACTAACACAACAAAGGAAGAAACAGGTCACCGGGACGGGATCGAATATAATCAATTTCTTTGTATTTGCCTTGTGAATGTATCGCATTGCGGCAGATCAAAGGTGTCCATAAGATTTTGGATCATTTTCCAACCTTTCCCGGAAGGATACGCTAAACTCTCAGCAACTAAACTAATGAATCTCTAGGTTGCCTTTATAGATTTTGAATTTGCATCCCTTCAAAGGCCATGAAAATAAACATCCCAAAATTTGAAAGGGAGCCAAATCAAACCCAACCTCGGGCGGAAAGGTCATCATACAAACCCCAAAATTTCACCAAACTGAATTTGGAACTAAAATCTGATTTCCTGAAGCAATTCAAATTCACCCTTCGAGCCAGGAAGAGAGAAGACCTAGTGAAAACTACCTCTTCAAATTTAGCATCAAATTTTCAGGATGTTATTTGTTCTGGCTCTGGACTCCTCGACGCGGTCGTGTTCAAAGGTTGTAACGAATGTGGAAGGATATAACACAAATATCTTTTGGTTTGAAGTTGCAAAACTCTAAATGTTATTTCCACCAGCCAAGGACGCAAATCACGTAGGTAGATATGATTCTCGTTTCACATATTTACGGGCTGGCTGTGATGTTATGCGAGAGCTAAACTACAAATTTGGCCATGGTTGGTGTAACGAAACGATAAGTATCAGCCATGAACCGTCTAGTACTGACTTTTACGTACTTATTTGTACCATTGTTAACTATGTTTTTTCGGTAGGAAATCTAGGAAAGGATGCCTGTGGCAAAAATTGGGTGCCTGAATATTGGCACATGATAGCCCCAAGGGAAAAGGTGGACGATGCGTTGCTCAGAAAATGCTCCCAATACTAAAATGAGCAGCACAAATTTTTTGGCTCTCAAAGAGAAAGCTACCAAACAAACCAACGACCCATTCAAAAAACTGGGAATTGACAGAGATATATTACGCAATAAACTTTGTTGGTGATATATCTGTCATAATTTTTTCAAATTTATGCTCCTACAAACGCCCTACATAAACATGAAAGGTACCTTGTAGTGATTTGATTTGCTGCATTTTCAAAACCCATCTCCAGACTTTCATTTGCCAAGTAATATAATTCTGTGTAGCCCAATAATG
>JAAXNX010000209.1:0-39074 GCA_036491905.1 Folsomia manolachei
GTGTCAGTACTAAGCTACCTCTGTTATTTTGGTAATCCTCATAAACGGTAACAAGAAACTCTTCATTTGCTGTAATAAGTTGACACCATGCACATAATTTAGGTAATTTTAATGTTCAATTTTAAAACAAAATGGAATTCATAAAAAAACTGACCTGATTCATTAGGGTGCTGTGGCCGTGGTCTTTTTCTTACGGCCTATATTTTTAATTTTAATTAGGTTTTAAATATTTAAAAAATAGGCATCAGAGCAAAAGCAATTTTTACATCATCCTCGTCATCTGCAAAATACTCATCGAGCTGATCTTGAACCCACTCCACAAAAGACGAGACTCTAGTAAACGTATTATAATTTTGACAATACTTCAACTCCTGCAAGGGTCGTCTATCCACGTTACTTGCAATTCCCTAATTTTAATGTTGTTGTAATAGCTCAATTAAAATTCACCCCGATTATCTCAACTTGTTTAAATACCGTCCTTACTTGAACATAAAATCTCTTTGTCTGCTCATCCTTAAAAACAAGTCCTCCACCCGAATCCCCACTAAACACGTTCACCATTCAATCATTGGAGCAACATGTTTTTTATGCAAAAACTCTAGTAGTAATTACCTGCAGATGGATTTTCCTGAGGACAAAAATAAATCATTAATATGTGCAACTTATTTTGACGAACCCAACCCAAACTTTTCTAAAAAATAATCTCTGAAAGTAATGCAAACCAGTTGGATGGCCAGCGCAAAACTCGATGCTTGTTAATTCTTTTCCTAAGGCAGAATTACAGATCCGATTTTCACGGACTGGCAAAGAAACGAAATTCAACAAAGCAGCAACATGTGTACTGCGATCTACCCCAAATCCAGCAATCTATGCGTATAAATTAGGTAAGACGTCAGTGGAAATCTTAATTATATTTTGCTATATTTTTTCACACCGATCCAGCCCCTTGAACTTGCATGTTAGACATGTCTGACGTAGGAAAACAAATTGGAGCGATGAAATCACTAATTTTGACTTTATCAGCAAGTTTCATAATGGCCACGTCATTCTGAATTGAATCATAGTTGTAATTTGGGTGAACCTTGGCTGCCTTGATCTGCAGCGAATATTTTAAACAAAATATCAGCATATTAGATGATTGCATGCATTTTACCGAAATATGAGTTTATAGTGTATTATGACGAGCACTTACTGAAAGTATTTGAGTTCCATTTGTTAATTGATTAGTTAAATAGTCACTGCTCACGGGCCCCAAAACAACCCCTAATATAAATCAAATTTTGTTTTACAAATTAGAGTAATAGCATAACATGAATCAATAATTGTCAAAGTATTCAAAATTTAATTGCTCACTAAAATCTTCTAGTGGTCTAACTCGAGCTGTCCGAGCAGTCGATGTGACACAATGCTATGAATTACAGTTATTGGCAATTACTATTTCGGTTGAGTTTCCAAAAGGGTACAAAATCATTGTGAATAAGATTAAAAAAGTATAAATTACGGCCGCTGTGAGAATAAGAAATCCTTTATTTGTTGGATTGACCTATAAAAATCAACCTTTAATTTGCTAACATTTTAGGTTAATCTATATTTCTACAATTTTTTAAAATTAACCATTTACCAAACTTCCACCGCAGAAATATCTGAATTCCGTGCCTGGCCCTTCCGACCTGAATATTGCCACGTGCCAAGGGAAATTTTCTCGGGTCGTGATCTGCAGTTTGCCAAATAAACGAATTATCCATTACAGTTTTGTCAACATTCCATGAATATTATGCATAAATAAAAATCACCTCGCCATTCACTATGACGGTAGAACCACCCAACAGGGCAGCCGTTGGTCGTCCGCAATCTGAATCCAAATTCATTCGCCATTATTTTAGCACAACACAGGTAAATCAAAGCAAATAATTCCATATTACTGTAATTACCAAGTTTGCACCGAAAATCTTCGTATTGCGAGTAGCGTCCCCAATCTCCCTTAATTTGACATGTCATACGACCCGAATCACTTTCTCCTGCAGGCCTCGTATAATATTTGGCACATTCATAATTTGCTACAGTTTGTGGTGGTAAGTTGGCGTTGCAGGAAATTGTTGCTCCAGTTTCGGCATCGGAACATGTCAGCAACACATCCTGCAATTGCAGTACGTGTATACATGCATGTCGCTATTATAATAAACGTATATAAAAACGCTGAATAAAAATGCATGACTTACCGCAGATGCCTTAAGAGGAGGACAGTTTGCACCAGTCACAATTTTCAGCAAGCATAAATGTGCAAATATGGCACATACAATGACAGATTTGCAATGCTTCATGGCGTCATGCACAAAAGGATTGCAAGAATTAGCCAATGAGTATTTAAAAATGTGCAAGTTGCGAATTTAAACCAAATATTGATTAGTAACCGTATAATTGTGCACAGCCATTAGAGATCGAAATACATTTAAGTACAAAATGAGATTAAAACCTGAAGGTTTGACGGTTTGTCCACAGGTAACAGAAAAGTGATATTTGATTGTGCGTTGCATCCAATGTCATTTTTCTTAGAAAGATACGAAAGACCTGAAAAGTTTATGAAATGAGGGCGATAAGTCAATGCCAATCACGTAGTAATCTTGGTATTACTGTGCTGTAAAGAAATCTTCATCTCATCCTAGTTTTTACTAACCCTCAAGTTTAGGTGTTTTACCAAAGAACTCGGATTTTGTAATCTCTGCAACCTGTGTTTCGTTTACACGTCAAACAGGGAAAGAAAAGACCCATGAAATACAATCTCTCCTTTTCATCCCGTTGTTGGGTGGGTTCAACTTGACCTACAAAAGATGAGACAAAGTTATTTATTGCCTTTTTGGGTTGGTCAAAAAGCCAAAAAGCTTGTAATTGAACTCATTTCAGAATTGTCGCTCGTTTACCCACTACAAGTTGTGGTTGAAGTCTAGGCTGTCTCTGATTTTGCCCTGTAAACCAGCCGTTACATAAGCAACGGATGCACTCCCAAATTTTGTGACCACAAATTGTCTCTTTTTGTCAATGTAATGTCTCTTGTTTGGCCAAAATAGCTTTGCAGAATTTGCCGACTTGCGTTCCAGACACTAATTTCAGTTCCAATTATTATTTTAAACAAGTATTTCTTGCACTGTCCTTTAATAAGTAATAATCAGATTTGCGAAAATGATCATTGCCATTATAGTCATCATTGTAGTTTTTGTCATTTCATTAATAACGAGATTCGCATTGCAAGAAAAACAACAACGTACTAATATACTCCCAACCTTATCTATTTGCATTAATCATTTGAAATGTCTTATCTTCTTATGCGAAACGCAAAAAAACTAACTGCTGAGGTCTGACGCTTTGATTTGGACCACTCACTCGGGAAGGAACAATCCTCCTCTGAAAAAGGTTTTCCATACCATTAATAGACGTAAGATTATACTACGTGTTGAAATAATATTATAAAACGAACATTGATTAAATAATAGGCTAACGATCGGACGTTGGGGAGAATGTTTTGACAGTATGTGCTACTAATCTCAACCATGCTACCAACATCTTTCTACATTCATAAACTTGTAGTGCCTTCACATCAAGTCATTAAAATTTGTCACGCTTATTACAATCGTAACGTTCGCTTCCTTCCTGTTTCTTATTATGCAATGGCGATACATTATTTATTGAAAATTCTGTATTTTATCATCTAAATCGAAATAAATTAAAATGCACATGATTATGAATGTTAATTTATTGAAACTTTCTCCTTCATTTGCTCGTACGACATAATTCTGATGCGATTTTGTCACAGTACATACACTTGCATCAAAGTGACGCAATTATTCAGCCAATACTAGTAATACTTTTAATTTCATAAATTTTCACATAAAAGAAAAATAAAAAATATGAGATCAAAGCTTTTCTGGATTTACTTCTCATTTTTGTTCTCTGCTGGAACGACAATAGCATTAGTCAGTAGTAAACACAGAAAAGGAAGAAATTGGGAAGGAACCCTCGTATTTCAGGATGACTTTGACGGATATGAAGTACAAAAGGATCACTGGACCTCTGAAGACTGGTGCCAGGGTGAGTTAACCCAATCAATCAAATAAATAAACCTTATATCACAACCTGTGACTTTTAATAATAAATATTCGCGATGCGAATACTAAATCTTGCTTCGCATTCCCACAAAAATAAAATGCTTTTTGTTTTATTTCCATCTGCAATCAAAACAGGGAAAGGGGTTCGCGACATCAACTTAGAATGTTTTTCTACCTCCGACAATAATGTGCGTGTCTCCAATGGAACTCTTATCTTAACAGCAATCCACAGACCTTCGACAGAAATGAGACTATTTCCACTATCCAAAAACTTTACTTCTGGACGACTCACTACAAAATATGGGACTGGTTTTTCTCATGGAAGTAGTTTTGTCATTTCAGCCCGATTGCCAAAAGGTAAAGCGTTGACGCCATCCATCTGGCTTCGTCCAGGCTACACGGATCACGATAACTGCAAATATGAGGAAATAGAAATTATGTCTGCCCGAGGTGAAAAGAGTTCCAATCTTATTTTTTCTGCCAGTTTTGGTCGGTACTGGAATGCCGTGGTGTCTAAAAGGATAGAGAAACATTTTCGGGGTGTGAATTTCAGCCAGGACTTTCATGAATTTGCTCTCGTATGGAAACTTCAACCACCCAGGATTGATTGGTATTTGGATGGAATACAAATATTTAGTGTCGGTACCTCCACTCATTTTTACTCGGATTGGATTTTGAGTGATGAAACAAATGTTCCGTGTAGCGTAGATAAATCATTGTTTAAACAACCACTTCAGCTCACATTGAGTTTAGGCGTGGGTGGAAATAGGGAGGGTGGTAACAGTTATGAGAACAATCCACTTTCCCTTGATGAGGCGATGGCTTGGGAAAAACCCACGTTTGAAATTGATTGGGTACAAGTGTATCAGATGCAGTAGTCAATAAAAAAAATTCAGCAGGTAACGTGTAACATTAATATGTTTGTAATTTATGGCAATGTCAATGTGCATGTTTTTTGTACAGGTCAATAAATATTGAAAAAATAAGTGGTGAATGCTGTGCTTCCTGTTTGCTTTATCCAAATGGACAGCAAATACCACCAATATTTCGCAAATCAGCCTAACCAAAATACAATGTAATTACAGTTCAATTTCCAAAATAAAATAACAACTCGTATATTATAAAATAGTGATTTTACCAATTTGCACTTCAAGTCAGTCTTTGGGTCGCAAAATTCCCCTGTGCTGTAATTAGAAACACAACTTGTCAGTAACCTTTCCATGTTATTAACGCGTTAAAACGCATGACTTTTCTTACGATCTGTATCTTTCATAGTGCTTCGGGGTCAAATTGTACTCAAGAGTTAGCCAATCTGTAAACGACTTTGCCCATCCTTTAGGAATGTCGCCATTCTGGAGGAGAACATTCGTATCTGAATAATCTTCAAGTTTTACAACTTACGGAAAATTATGTTTATTTACCACAAATTGGTAAACTAAAGTGTTCGGAATTTCAGCATCAGGATCAGGAACCGGTTTTATCCCAAAAATACTATTTCGTTCTCCGATTGGGAAAGGAGAAATGTTTGATTTGTCAGCGTCGTAGAACCACACTGCCAAGTTCATGATCCATGTTTTTTCTGAAACCAGAAAATTCTCAGTCAGTTACATTTATTTAAAATGTCTACAAAATGAAATCATACACACCTTCAGGAGACAGAATCCTGAAAAAATCATCATACTCTACATTGTCAAAAACTGGCTTCACGGATTTGGCAGAGACTGAGGAAAGTGTCAGAGCAGCAAGTACTGTGCCCACAAATAATAAAGTGTTGTACTTCATTATGAAACAGTTTGACGGTTTGAGATGTGTAAAATTTCTAAAACTTATTAGTTTGTGTTAAAAATTGATTAAGTTGTTCACGATTATTGTTTTTTGGTGTCAATTACTTCGACTATGGCGTATTAACAACTGTGTCGATAACTGACCCTCACTTTTATACAGTTGACAAGTTTTCAATTCTCCAATTCTCCATAACAAGAGATTGATTATTGTACTAAATAAACGAACCATATGTTATCATCTTGTTCCGTTAATTGATGTTTTTTTACAAACATATTCGCTCATCCTTTTCTTGCGAAACTCAAACCAATCATTTCTCATCTTCCGACTTCGGCATAATGCAATCTACAAAAGGCTAGTTGCGTGTACAATATATCATACGTACATATGTCACAAGTTCAATATCAAAATCAGATGAAAATTTTGGTTGGCGTCATGTGGTTTGTACGATACTGCGTTGGCATGTTTTGGAAAACTTGAATTTGATTTCGCAAATAGTCAATACATTTTGATAAGCAAATAAGCTGTGATTTCGAGTGCGATAATACGGATCATGTTTCATGAATTGATGTTTGCTGGCTGTCAAATGATTCAATTTATTTGTGATTCCAAATTGAACTTGCCGACTAATGGGATATTTGAAAACAAGGCACTACTTTTGATCAATTTATCCCACGCACATGAATCCTTCGGAAATGTCAATCAACTGAATTTTGTATTGATCGAGTTATTGTTGTTTATGCACCTGCGATCTGCAATACATCAATAAAAATTCAGGAAGCTTAAACTGCATTATCATACATTAACGTTTGTTATTGACTAATTTACTCTACTCATTAACACGTTGACGTTAGTAATATATCATTATTTAAGATAAGCTGATGCAGGCATTTCAATGATGTACTTTGTGAAATTTGACAGTCACAACATGTCGTTTTCAATAAGTATCATTTTCATTCATTGGCTGCCTTATTTGTCGAAAACAATGACTGAAAATGACGATTATTGAATAAATATCACGATACCTACAATTAGAATTATAATTATAATGGCTTAAACATTATGGGGTTTCGGGAATTTCCTACAAATTAACAAAATTTTCCTATGATAAGCCGTAATCTCTGTGACTGGCAGTGTCAATGTATACATAATAATATTTAGCCTGGTATTTTCAGGGATTCACCAATCACCTCTCAATCCTGGAATATTTGACTTCTCAAATGCCGTCATCCATCACCATTCCTGAATTTCACTAATCATTACTTTTAAGGCTTTAGTCATCGCTTCCTAACTCACAAAGAATATCGGCGAGTTATTAAAGTAACACATAAAAATATTGTCATCTTTAAAAATTGTTGAGAACCTTTTGTAGACGGGGACGACAATGCCAAACAAAACAATTTGAAACCACCAGTAAATGGAATGGCGTAATCAGTAAAACCAATTGTTCGCTCATCTAAATTATTATGTTATGGCTATGGTTGAAAATGTGACTTCATTGGTCTAATGAATGACACAAAGAATTGAGACGTGCCGGATGATGTGAGACGGCTGCAACTAATTGACTGGAATCCAGTGAATGGACATGATTTACTCAAAACTCATTTGAATATTAATATCGCCAACTTAAATGTCAGGTAGAAATGAAAGGTAACGTAATGAATTATGCGCTAACTTAGCTCAACGCCCAAAGTAAACCAATTAACACTTAAATGGTAGTTTTAAGTCAGTTTTAACTGTCGAATGCTCCTTGCTTATTATAACTTTTGGACTAGGCCACTTGGTTCCCCATCCATCTTAGCAAATGAACAAGACGATGTATTGGAGATTCACTTTTATTTATAAGCTCTTTCAATGACCAATTCAGGGTCTGCAAATTTGCAACGCGATATAAGGAAGAGTTTTATTTTAATGTTGGTTAGTCTAACCGATTGCAGAGTGATGATATCTAAGAAATTGACCTGGCATCTAGATTTTTAATTTTGTGACTTCTTTCGAAAAATTTTATACAATAGATTTGCAAAAACTGTTATAAAATATCAACCAGAATGATTGACTTGCTAAAATTATGGACAATTACAGCCCTCGTGACAATGGCGATTTCACAATGTCCTCCACTTCAACCTCCATTGGTAAATAAATTAATAAATTAATATATCACAATTTCGATTATCAAGCCTCATGATTAATTCTCTAACTGTTACAAGGGTGTGGTAATGAATTGCACGGATCAATCCAACGCCACTTTGGATTGCACATCTACCAACATAACCAAAGGAGTTGTGGCACAATATCGGTGTCAGAACGGAAGTGATACTGACTGGGCCAATACCACGATGAAATGCGGGTGTCGAGGGCGTTGGAGGGGGTTGGAAAATTTCAATACTTTCACAAATACCTCATGTGGCACAGAACCATTGACATTTCCACCAAGTGAGTTTTTACGAGTCTCGTATTTCCGAATTTCCGTAATATTTTAGAAATCCTGATCGTTTTTGTACCATCAACTTTCTTTGTATCTTTCCCTGAAGGTAATACAACATCTCAGGGGGACGATAATGATGAGTCATCTATCCAACCGGTAAATTCCGCATAGGCCTTGAAATATTTTCACCATTTACTTGTAAATTAGCAACTTGGATTTGAAGGTCGTTTATTTTGCATGCTTCCTTATACATGGTGGATTAATGTGTGGCTATTTGGTTTATGTCTTAACCTTTAACTGCATGATTTCTACCTTGTGCATTTTAGTTTTATGGAGGTCTAAATATGCTAATTCGGTAGCTATAAATCAGTTATTAAACGCCCATTCTTCAGTTAATAACATTATGTAATGGTATGTTAACAATGGCATGATTTCCTGAAAATAGACAAACAGCACGAACACATCATCCAGCAATGGAACATCTATGCCAAATGACGCCTCAACCACAAGTGAGCCCACCGTGGAGAAATCCAGCAGAGGACTGGATCTTACTCAAGGAAACAATAGTTCAAACTCTACCGTTGATTCCGGAAATTCAGAAAATGTGACAACGACAACCAGTGCGTCTGATTCTGGCACTGCATCCAATTCATCATCTTTGACAACCACACCTACTCCAGACACTGGCAGCAGCAGTAGCTCGTCTTCCACTTCTAATTCAGATAATTCAACGACTACACCATCGTCATCTGATGCTTCTTCGTCATCACCAGGACAAAATTCGTCATCTGACGCTAATTCAACCACTGTCGCCTCTAATTCTTCCGACTTATCTTCCACAACAGCCTCGCCAAGTTCAGATTCTTCATCTGCATTGACTTTGCCCCCCACAGATAATTCTACAAGTTCAAGCTCTCCTGGCTCAAATCTTACTACACCTCCGAGTTCAGGTTCAAGTGCAGACAATTCCTCATCATTTTCTACAACAACATCGTCAACTTCCTCAGATAACTCTTCCAGTAGTGACTCCTCATCATCTCCACCAGCTTCAACTACGGCAGGGTCAACGGACACTCCTCCCACGAATTCCACCACGAATGGCGACGACACTCAAAGTCGTGAGTCCAAAGATTTAAAACTTTCGTCATCTCCAAACGGCACAGTGGCCAACAGCTCTACATCCGGCAATACTGGAGATAGCTCCACCACCACACCCAGTAGTAGCAGCAGCACTTCATCCCCATCGTCATCAGATTCTGGGTCAACTCTTTCAATTGCAACTGCCGGAGGGAGTCTATCCATTATAAATTCTTCTCAACCCAATGCCACTTCCAGCGATTCTGCTGCCACTACGACGCCATCGTCCACCAGCAGTGAAAGCACTTCATCTTCTCCAGCGCTTGGGAATTCTTCGATGGTGTCTACCCCCGAAAACTTGACGACAAATGAAACTTCTTCTGGAAATTCATCAGGTCAGTATATTTTTAGAGTTTGTTGTATAGAGTTGTACTGCATATGCAATCCTGGAATTTAACCTAAATTGACTTTCACCACAGATTTCAAAACACTGGCACTCACCCTGCATAACAAAATCAGATCAAACCACGGCTCACAACCCATGGTCATTAACGAAACGGTAATTTTCTGAAGACATAAATAATTCCTAAATAGTTAATGAAATCAAGCCCATTACTCTAGCTGAACCAAATTGCTCAAGCTTGGGCTGAAAATTTAATGAATCAAACAAAATTGATTGCAACTCCGGGGAAGAGATCGTATTCTGAAAATATATTCAAAATTTCTGGTGGTGACAAAATTTCTGAAGTAGTCGCAATTGAGGGTGCAATGAAGGCGTGGTCATCCAGTTCTAGTTGGTACAATTACACCAGTCCCAAGCCCTCTGGTATTTTATAATTTGTTATAACTTTAAGATAATATCTTGAATGCGCCGAAAACTTGTTTTTTTAATTTTCGCTATGCAGGTTTCAGTCAAATAGTTTGGAATGCAACGACACAACTCGGCATTGGTTTGGCGGAAGGAAATGATTCATCCATTGTCGTTGCCACCTACTACCCGCGTGGGAACATTGTTTCCGTCGGCTCTAAAGCGGATCCCTCATTTTATTTTAAGAAAAATGTTTTCCCAGAAATTCCCAATCCAGTTGAAATCTTTCCCTCCGACGGTAACAATAATACGACTTCTGCAGTTGGAAAGACCAACAGCACAACTCCCAATTAGTTGTGAGATTATTGGTATTCACTTAAGCTAATCAAAATGTAAAACTATTATTTTCTCTAAATTCTACTTTCGACTTTTAATTACTTTACTTACATTATATATTCACTTCATTTTTCATATGTACGATATTTCTTTTAAAAAAGTTGACAAATATTCTTATCATAGACAAGTCACATTAATTGAATCTAAATTGATTCATCTCATGGAAAATCCTTGACAAAACATTGCATGAACACTATCTCACTCAAGTGAGCGTTATTTTGGTCACTCATCATTCTCTACAAAACCGAGATTTTCTGATTCTTCGTCCGCTACATACTCGTCGTCATGATCTTCCAGTTGGATAATATCTTCACGGTCATCATCTTGCTGTTCTGCTTCTTCCTGTTGATTCTGTTCTGCTTGTCCTTCCAGGTCCTCTTTCTGAATTTCCTCTTCGAGCTGTGTTTTCCAATTTTTAACATTCCCCTTTCCCAAGACGCTGTTGAAGATATTGTGGTGTGGGTCTGAAATAGTATAAAACAAAATTATTTTCCGAGATTAGACTCATCCCGTGTACTTAATATGCTATTTACCATATCCGGCTAATTCAGGAAGTTCTTCCAGGTGCCAAATGACCACCTCCAGTTCATGTCCTGTCTTCCAGCAACTGACGTGGGCGCTGTTAGGTCTTTCCCGGTGACTGGCTGCAATTTTCCTCCACAGATCAAAATACTTTCTCCGAATCCAATGTACGCGTTCCGCCTTGGCTTCTCTTCGTGCACGAATATTTTCTGTACAAAGGATTTTTTTAACAAATGCATACACTGGTAGTCAGTCACACCATTTAAAACAGCAGATAAGCCATGTATAATCTTTGGTGACTTGCCTTGATTGTTTTTCACAAATACGATATGTTTCTCGTAGTCTCGTATCCATCCTCGTTTCCATAAAATTCTATCTTGCTCCAGACTTTCGGTTAACTCTAAATCACGTTGATTTTTAACTTGAAGCGCAAGCAATCTTTCCGTTTCCTAATGGAACATTTGAGTTAGATTAATAGGCTGTAAATTAACATACAACAGATCATAATTCCAAAGACAAAAGAGATTGTCCTACTTTTTGCTCTTTTGCTAAAACTCTAGGTGGACGCAGATTCGAATGCTGACCACTGCGTATTTCAGACTGCAAAAGATCCGCTAAGAGTTTCCTTCTTCGAAAATCACTTTCCATATATTTTTTGTGTCTCATCATCTGACTCCTGTTATCTGCTGCAGATAACAGTTCAGCTGCCGCGAGTCGTTGAAGAATTCGACGTTTTTGAATCGTACTAATTTTCTTTCCCCATTTGTTTATCCGTTCCTCAACATCCTTCACTTTTTGAAAATTAAGAGCTGTCTGTGATTCACGAGCCTTGCTCAACTTGTCTACGGGATCGATTGCTAGTGACTGAGATTTTGTGTAATCTTGAGATGCTTTCCGAATATCTTGGGTCATGTTATATAGTTCATTCTGAGGAAACAGTACAACAATAACTGCATTTGTAATCACGCAATAAAATCAAGATAAGCAGTTGCAAATAGACTCACACTCCGTTTTATCTCTTCCTCAATAATTTCACTTTGCAGTGACGCCAAATAACTTCGATACTGATTATAATTCCTGACGTCGCAAAGCACGTCATTCTTATCATTAATTAGCTGCCGAGATTGGAGTCGACACAGAACGGTTGGGCTTTTAAAATATCTTTGAGCCATTGGATCGTGAAGGCCTGTGTAATCCGACATGAGGACAGCATTTCGATTTCCTTTTGGGTCAGTCAAATCAAACTCTTGCCGTCTTGAGTATAGCTTTTATTCGTACAAGGAAAAAAATAATCTTGAATCATGGTAAAGCGGAAATGTGGTAAAGAGATCGATACCGATTGACACAATTTTCCTCGTGTAAAGTAAAAGGAACCCTCTGGCCGAGCCGTGGTCCGATAATCTGGGATTTTAGAATCTAAAGGCCAGTTTTTCCACACAGGAGGCAGAGCCAGTCGCTTGACAGGTTGTGGTTTAAAGGTGGATTTGAACTGGTCGACTTTGTTAAACTTTACTGACATGCTATTCAGAAAAGGAAGCCTATTTATAAATTACATAAATATTCATTTAACAAGGGGAATTTTTATTTAACTGTACCGCAATTCGATGGGGACGTGGCGATTTGAGCCCGAGTTTTGCGCTACGACGGCACTCATACATTTTTTTGTTTTATCTTTGTCCCATATAATGGGAGCTGTTTTAAATTGAGGTACAACACGTTGTTTTCCTGGTACTTTGTGATATTGACGATTCCTCAGTTCGGAGTGGAAGTTACTGCTTTTCATTGCAAAAAAATGACAAAATGAACAAAGTTTAGGAAATTACAAAATGCAGTAGCCTGATTTTTGTACAGAAATGAGAAAACACACTGCGGTAGGGAGGGATTCCTTCTCCTTCTCGTTTGACAAAATTCCTCAGCTAAATTAATTTGTATGTGCATATGAATAAAAAATTAATCAACCAATCTCCATGTGAGAGAACATTAGCTGTCTTGCATAACCTTGCTCAATCCCAAATAGTTTCCGGATCAGTCCAACCAAGTACCTTCAATGAAAATGTATTTAATCTTTATCGCACACTGTTTATTTACGATTTTGATCATGTAATACTTGATACATTCATTATTTTTGTAATAGGTCTCATGATTATTTGCACTGAAATGCCTTTTCAACATTTCAACTGAATTAACAAATAGTTATTGAATAACTTTTGACGGAGATGACTTTGCCGTCGTGGCGTTAGCTTTAGTAGTGGATGGTTTAGTGGTGGTGTTAGTAGTGGATGGTTTAGTTGCCTCAGATATTTTCGGAACTCGACAACAACTATTGTTCACACATTCAGCGTCCTCGTCATCAAATGGACAACTTAGAAAACAGTCGTCTTCCTCTGAGTCAGAGCTGTCCCCTCCAGCAGAATTTGGGGCTTGCTTTGCCCATTCCAATTGAATTGTTGTGGAGTGAATTCCTTCATCATGGAAAAATTCTTTAACTTCTTTCCCAATCCTTATAAAATCCTCTTGATTGTTGCACATGACGTGAGCGGATGCTATTATCCTGCTCCAATGAAACATTTAATAATTTAAGCTTAGCATAAAATACTTTAAAATATCTAGTCAGTATGCAACTCACCGGTTCCCCGTGAGTTGCCAAATGTGCAGTTCATGGATTTGATAAATTCCACTCACTTTGGAGAAGAGTTTCGTTTTCAAATCCTCTATTTTAATGTGACTAGGGACGGTTTGCAGTAGGATCATAGCAGAGTCTACAAAAAGTGGCCAGACTGAGAAGGAACATGTTTCAAAGTTACAATGAGGATATCACAAAATGCAAAATTTTGTAAAGATTTTCGTTACCTGAGCTCATTATCAAAATAACCATGATAAGGCTGAGTGACGGATCGACATACATTTTCCATTTCCAGTCCGTCAACCATATCACAAGGGCTGAAATTATTACAACTACGGAACCCAACGCATCAGCCATAACATGAAGGAAAACCTAGCAAATAAAAACTTGTAATAATTTTTTTAGTAATTTAAAAATGTTATATGATTAATTTCAATGATTTATTCACCCCGTGCATGTTCATCTGCGTTGCAGAATTAGGTTTGTGACTATTTTTACCCTCCTGCGATTTATTCATTGCCTTGTCGGTGGTTCCTTCCTTGTCCTTATCCACATTACTGGAAGTGACTTGTTCCTTCTTATGAGAATGACCTTTCCCTTCTTTATGGGAATGACCATGATCATGAAATAAGGCCAATCCAATCAAATTGACCCCAAGACCCACAGAGCCGACGATGAGAAGCAGTTGTGGCTCTTTGACTACTTCAATATCTATGAACCTTTTGATTGAATCAATAACAATGGTGAAGCAGAGTGCCACTAAGAAGACGGCGTTGATCAAGGCCCCCAGAACTTCAGCCCGTGCCCATCCGAAGGTATTTCGACTCCATTTGTTGGGCGATATTTTCACTGCGGCGAAAGCGATGATTAGTGAAATGACATCCGATAACATGTGAAAACTGTCTGCCACCAGTGCCACGGAATTTGTGATGTAGCCAACTATTATTTCTACGAGGAAATATCCAAAGGTTAGGAAGAGCATGCACAATAATAGGACTTTGTTTCGTTTATTTCTTTTCTTCAATTTCGATTTCTTCTCTTCGTGTATCGGGCATTCTTTGTTTCCATCCTCATTGTTCGGGGGGATTGTCTGGGAGTCGATGGTGATTCGGGTCTCGTCCTTTTTGCCTTCTATAGAACTTGATCCGGATGATTTTTTTCTACACATTCTCTGCTTTATCAAAGATTTGAATTTTATAATAAATGAAATTATGCAATTCTTTCAAAGTATTTTAGACACATACCCCTTATGAATTACGAATGGTGCAGTGATTTAGTGACGGACAAAAATGGAGCGTATATTCATTTACTTGAAAACCATTTTAGAATTTCAAAGAAATACAAAAATTCAAAAAAATTGACACGAGATTTTACAAATTACCACTAAAATAAATTCTTTTACGTTTCTGTTTCCAACAATTCTGTACCAAATTACAACATCTTTCAATAGCGCACTTTGTACTTCTCAATCTCCAAGGGACAAAATCAAATGCACTGTAGTTTTTTAAATCATCTTTAACAATGCAATAACAATAATTTTCGACAAGTTTATCGTAATAAATAATAGTTAATAAGTCTTTTGGGAAAGAATGCAATAATATATTTTTGTAAAAGTATTACATAATATACAATAATAATAAATGTAATATTAACCCTTATGATCGTTGTGATTTAGAACCCTTAATTATATTATCTTCATCGGAATCCACATATCCTAAATTAGCCCTTGATAAAGATGGCAACTCTGAAGTTTCTTGACTCGGAAGGGTGGATGTATTCGTCAATGTTGAACCGGTTAATACGGGTAGTTTCTTTTTCTGGACCCCACAACAGCTATTATTCACACATTCTGTGTCCTCTTCGTCAAATGGACAGGTGAGGAAGCAGTCGGATCTTGTGTCACTGTCTCCATCAGTACCATCCAAATCTGAAGTTGCAGCCGGTTGTCCTAATGGATTTTGGGCTGGATTCTCCCATTCCAATTGAATAGTTGTGGAATGAATTCCCTCATTATGAAAAAATTCTTTAACTTCTTCTCCAATCCTCATAAAATCTTCTTGACTATTACACAAGATGTGTGCTGATGCAATCACTTTGTTTCCAGATAGCTGCCACACATGAAATTCATGTACCTAATTTTAATTTGATATTAAAATTTGATTTTAATTTGAATTTAATAAAATTCATATACTTCGTAAGCTCCATTCACTTTGGATAAAAGTTTTTGTTTTAACTCGTCGATTTGAATATGAGTTGGAACGGTTTGGAGTAGAACCATGGCAGATTCAACAAAAAGTGGCCAAACTGAGAGGGAACATGTTTAAGTTGGAATATTTGCCAGATTCAAG
Source organism: Folsomia manolachei (assembly GCA_036491905.1). Taxonomy (NCBI): domain Eukaryota; kingdom Metazoa; phylum Arthropoda; class Collembola; order Entomobryomorpha; family Isotomidae; genus Folsomia; species Folsomia manolachei. The sequence continues at coordinate 16,082 of JAAXNX010000209.1, forward strand.
AATTTTGTAGTGATTTAGTTACCTGAACACATTATCAAAATAACCATGATAAGGCTGAGACAAGGATCCACATACATTTTCAGTTCCCACTCCGTCAACCATATCACGAGGGCAGAAATTATAACAATTACGGAACCCAAAGCATCGGCCATAACATGAAGGAAAACCTAGCAAATGTGTCAATTTTTTGTAAGTTAATTGAATACTACCAATTTCACAAACTATTCCAATGGTCTTCTTACCCCATGCATATTCATTTGTGTTGCAGAGGATGTTTTAGATTTCTCCGGAGATTTTGATTTTTCCTCAAAGTTGTCCTCCAGATTATTATCCGCAGTTGAAAGAACCGACCAGTTGACAAGATCCACAGGTTTTCCTTTGTCCTCGTATTCCAAAGTGCTTACAGATAAGTTTTGCCCAGGAGGATGGTGCGCCTTATGAGAGTGACCTCCGTGTGAGTGACCATGACCTCCATGAGAGTGACCGTGACTTCCACCCCCGCCATGGGAATGCCCGTGTTCCCGAAAGAGGACCAATCCAATCAAATTAACCACAAGTCCCACTGTTCCAACGATAAGGATCAGTTTTGGATTTTCAATATTGTCAATAGTTATGAATCGCTTGATAGATTCGATAACAATGGTGAAACAAAGTGCAACCAGGAATACTGCGTTAACAAGGGCTCCCAAAACTTCGGCACGGGCCCACCCGAATGTATTTTGACTCCATTTTTTGGGTGACATTCGCACAGCTACATAAGCAATAACTAATGAAATCACATCCGATAACATGTGAAAACTGTCTGCCACCAGTGCCACGGAATTTGTGATGTAGCCAACTATTATTTCTACGAGGAAATATCCAAAGGTTAGAAAGAGCATGCACAATAACCGAGTTCGGTTTCCTTGATTCTTTTTTTTCATTCTGGATTTCTGTTCTTTGGGTAACTTTTGATTTGCGTCCCCACCATTTTCAATTGTAATTGAGTCGATTGTGACTTCCATCTCGTTCTTGGTGTGCATTGTTTGTGACTTCAGTAAGTTGCCAATTCCGAATGAAGTGAAGAACCTTAGATCCGGGAACGTTGAGACTGTGAGGCAAATTGACACTTTTATTGAAAACGACTTATCACAAATTATGTAACCAGTTGTATCGTTGTATGTTAGCTGTCTGCACTATTATTATTGAACCTTTATTTCCAGATCTCAATCTGCAATTTATTGATCCTTTTTTATTTAGTCGATTGAATCCAGAATTTTGTTGTCCTACCTAACTCATGAATTTGTGATAACACCAATTGACAGCATGAAACAACCACACTGATGTCAGATCACATTTGCATTCCAGCTTAAATATCTGCACGGCTTGGAGGCAACAAAGTAGAATGGTTTGCGAATATTAAGCCTCAATGGCAACGGTATGAGGTGCTTTGTATTTGATGTGATTGCACTGCTAAACCATAAGTCATTACTTGCTATAGATTATTCCAATTCTGCTGTATTTGTTGTATTTTGTGCTGGAAAATGTTACCAGTTATGGAATACACTGTGTCATTCTTCAATATATTCAGTTGAAATGTGGTATTTGCTATAAAAAATCGCTCGCGTTTAAAGTTATAAAATTTTTGATAATCCTTTTTCAAACAATTTTAAAGTCCTGATGGAAATAGTAAATAACAAATATGGTTTTATCCTGGTTTAATTCTAATGTGTTTCACACAAATCCTTTATTGTATTATTTTATTTTTGCTTGAAAATTAGGCGCAGACTGGAAATGCGTCGTTTATTCCGATCGAGGTACAGACAGGAAGAGTAATATGTCTTAAAGTTATTGAATGAGAAACATTAAACTTAAAATTCTTGGAAGATTGTCAACTGAATGATTCACGGTGTTTCAATAGTACAATGGGAATGTTAATGAGACAATTATGTATTTTATCAAGTTAGAGCAGGCATTGGCTGCATACTGATTATGATTCTGTTGGTTTTGTGGTTATCCTCTGCAAAATGTAAAACTACCAAATTAATTAAGCATGCATATTGTGGGAATAAAACCATTATTTTATTCTTTATTTACATATTTAGAAAATATACGTGAACGAGCATACAAAGAAACTCACCTCGGGCAATATATACATTTCTGTCAGCCTGTCCATATTCTTGCATATTTATTCCAAATACAATACTCCACCTTTCTTATCATTATTAACATCTTAACACTTACTCGAGAGTTGGTTAGTGAGGCTGTGGTTTAATTCTGGTAGTGGAATCTTCTAGAAGTCACAGGTGCATTAATATCGATGTACGGTTGGGTAAGCCTGCTTGATAAAAATGTACAGGATAATTGTTGGGATAATTGAAAGGATGGATATGATATAAGACTTCCAAGACATTCTTACTAGATAAGTAAATAAAAATCTAATCGACATTGGATTCCTTGAGTCATATTATCTCACATTTTTTATGTTGAATCATAAAAATCCTTAACCTTAACACTAGCTTAGCTGGCATTGTACTGTGCTGTCCTTGTCTATACTCTGGCATTTCCTTACTTTGTTTAATCTGGCTCCATGTTTCATACGAGAAGTGGTATAATAAATAAAGCCATTTTTAAGATGAGTTCAAAATGAGATAAGGTTAGTTTACGTTAGGCGTTGGCAACATGGCTTAACGGATGAGGCATGTCGATTAAATCCTACCTGCACAAAAAATCATTATGGATAAAAGTAAGTATTGATTAATTTATTAGATAAGAATACTTGGCAGGGAACCATGCACAAGTTTTTCCTGAACAAGATCCTGGATAAAATGATCTAGAACCACTTTTGCACGATCTTGTCTCGTGGGGAAGAAACTGGGCCGTGTTGGAAATTAGAAACAGGTTGTTTACGTAGTTAATGACTCAATTATGAAGGTGTGAAGTGATGCTACTCTACAACGGAATCCGCTTCCATTTTTACATCATTTTACTCTTTTACCGACGAAATTATCGTTGAATCAAAGTCGTATAAAAAAAAGCCCAGGATGGACCCCATATTCTAATGATGTGGTAAATTATGCGTTAAAACTGTACAGTTACTGGAGAAGTCAAAGGAGTCGGCGTATTGGGATGATTCACAATTGCAAATGCTGCCAAGAATTTGGAATTGAGACGTACCTAAATAAAAGTTAGTTGAATAACTTCAAAAATGATAATGTTGAAATTATTCTACAAGTATGCGGTGTAATTCCTTGAATTAACATTTGAAAACTATTCATCAGTTGAGGACTCAAAAGTGCAGTAACTATAATAATATATGCTGCAGATTTGGAATAAGCCATTTCCAGTCTATTCCCGAAAAATACGCTCGGGATGAGTCTGCATACTAAATGAAATACAAATATATGCTCTCCGATTCGAGTGTGACGGTAAAAATGTGTACAATTTATGTATTTAAGGTGATTTACATTTAAATAAAAAAGCAGACGCAGAACTTTTTAACCGTTCAATTGTGTTCGAATGTGTTGTTGAGAAATTCAATGTAATACATAATAAAGCTCGCAAATAAAAGCGGAAAAATTTATTTTTCTCGGAATGAAATAAAACACCATGAATAAATATTGGAATGAGTGCAAAAGACATCAAATGCGAAGAACTCTATCTGCCAATTGACTCATGGACACCCATTTTGGACCTCGGACTTCTTCAATCATTCGTCCATTGTAGTATGCTCGTGTAGTGGGAATACTTTTAATGCCGTACATTCGCTCAAGTTGAGGTAACTTATCCAAATCAACCCTGGCCAGGTAGAAGGACTCGGTATTGTCACTCGCCATCATTTCCAGCTTGGTCTGAAGTCGTGTACAAATTGTGCATGATCTAAACAATAAAATTAAGAAACAAATTGAAAAAGAGACGATTAGATTAGAAACCATTCTCCTGGAATGACTTACGGTTTGCTGTAATATACTATCACCGGTTTCCTATTCTTCAAAACGGCAATATTGAAGACTTCTTTTCTATAAATGTCAATGAGATTAGCTGTTTTTGCAGAAGTTTTGTCCAACTGACTAAAAATTGAGACGAATACTACACAGAGTAGTGTCAAGTTTGAGAAATGTTTCATGATTTTGGTATATTTCTAATAATGAATAATACTTATTTCTCTGTCTACAGATTTCAAACTAGTACTAGTTTAAAATTTTGCACAGTTCACAAGCTTTTATACTCCAAAATTAAAGCCGACACTACCCAACAAATATTTACGAATTAAATGCTATTATATGTAAACTCAATGAATTTATCATTGTGCACCTTCCACTTTTCAGTTATGCGTCTAGTCCTTAATACTGCCCGAATCTTTAAGAAGGAAGTCTTGTTCATTAATTTGTAATGTAACACTTGAGTTTCAAACTGATATAAACTTGATTTTTTGGCTAAAAAGTTTGCACGACTTCCCCATAACTATGTCTCGCCCGTAGAGTTTAACCAATTTAGCCATACCTAATAGCCATTCAAGATGAGCCTCTTATTAACTGGTTAATAGCTTCTTAATCATAGTGTTTACCGAAAACATTTAAACAAGGATGAAATTATCATATTTTAAATAATTCTAATAAATCAGGTCTATGTCAATGTCATCCTGGGTTAATGACCAGACCGTTGTGTATAACATGACCCAAGGCGTGAGTTGAGCATTGTTGTCAATCTTTTTAAAAGTTGAATGTTAATGAGGACTTGGTGGACAATGGACTAATCTTGCTACTCGTGGATGAACTGGCTCAAATCAAATCCGGTCCGGTAATGTGATAAACTACCTTCTACTAAAATTTGTAGCTGAGCCGATCCCATCTACTTAAAATGAAAATGAGGAAATCCATAAAATCTTTTAAAACATGACATCTTTTAATGGTTTTTAAGACAATAACTAGATTTTGCACATTTATTCGCACGACCATGACCAGGGGGAACGAAATAACCTGTCCTGCTCTAGCTTCAAATCCAAAAAGCTGGCAATTCATTTCTGCATTCCAAGCATATAATTTGCGCAGACAATGTCATTAATAAAAATTTGCAAACTTCAGTATTTCTATTCTGGTGGTGAAGTCATCGCCCGATCCCAGCTTTTCGTATCACTTACTATTTGACTTGTTTGGGGGCACGCTGTCTGTCAAAACTCCCCAAATCCGTGTACGGTAAACTGTGTTTTAATGCAAAATAACTTGATTCTTCTCAAAATGATACAGGTGTTCATCTTCAGTGTTCTTCTGGTCAGTTTTCAGTGCAATTGGAGGAAGTAAACACAATGCAATACGTGATAAATTACGAATTTAGAAGGATAATGACCGACAGGCTGCCGACTTAAAAGGAATGGTCAAGGTTTGAACTAGGTTCAATTTGATATCCGTGTTTGAAGAGGAGAACAACTGCAGTTTACACCATTTTTATTTTATAGTCCAAAAAATGGCAAAGTTATCCGTAATCTGTATTTTAGTTGGACTTGCCGTTGTGACCTTAGTCCAAGGTGAAAACTACAATGTCATAGATATCTATCGAAAGATGATATTCGAACCTGCCGTAATGAAAGCTCGGAAGCCTACGATAGTATTTTATTACTCATCCAGGTAACATTTCGAGCAATATTAGACACATTGACAGGTCAATAATTCTCTACTTCATTATTTTTGTGTATTTACTCCACAGTCAGTGTAAAGCATGCGTCTGGAGTATTTTGCCAATGCTTGAGAAAATGGTGAAACGGAAGCCTTCCGTCCAAATGGCTAAAGTGGACTTGGATAAGATCCCAGAATTTCGAAGGGAGCACGCCATTTCCACCCTGCCCACGGTGATGACTTATTTTAATGGGGATGTGATGGACATGGTGGAGGGACTTAATTGGGGGCCAATCGTAAAACTTGTTAATGAGGCTACTCGAATGAAGTGAATTTGAAATATAGAATTTATTTTTATTTATTTTATTGAAGTATTATGAATATCAAACTGAGTGTGAAATAATAAATAAATCTTACTGAGATTAGAACTTGCGAGTATTGACTATTACACATTTTATCACATTCATCTATAATTTGGCAGCAATTCAGTCAATTTCATACCGCATGGCTGCAACAATATGATAAGCTTCTATCACACAATCCATTCAATTTTATCTTGAAACCGCCTGACGTTTGTTAACTTTAAATGTGTTTTTGACAGGCCAAGGGACTTGATTTCTTAAAAATACTTTACGTTTCTAACAAAAGGTTGGAAGTTTAGGACAATATTGTTTTGCTTTCATTTCAAACTTAAAGTTCTTGATGTTCCACCCAATCCTCTTCATCCTCATCCTCCTCGTCAAATCGTTGCATCCTATTATTTTCTAATAAGTCTTGAAATTCCTGTCCAGAAACAGTTCCGGCCTCTTCCAAACAGAAGAAGGAACATTTCTCTTCAATGACAGTGACCGACATACCACTCCCAATGGCTAGGAAGCACTCATAAGGAGGGTGTCGGGTATAATATTCTTTCTCTCCAAAATTATAAATTGATTCATGATTTGTAATAGTTTCCTCAAAAATGCTTAGCGCATTCGGTCCAAAAGTGTCCAATTGGTGTTGATGGACATGGGCGACAGACTCGACTGGAGATCTTGGAAACGTTTTGTTATCTGGGAGCTGACTAAAGGTTTTCAGGACAATGTAGACTGTTTGATAAGTAAACTTCATCCAGAGCGCAGATTTGTTCTTTACCCGTTTTACCCAGTCGGGTAAATGGTTTAAAGTCGATGGCGAGATAGGTCAAAGTTTTATTCTTCTTCTCCGGAGTTCCATGACTTACTTTGGCCATCATCCCAGTGTCATCGAAAACACAATCCGACCAAGTTACAGGAGATTCGTCGTCCTAACAGATTGATTATTAAGTAATTAAGAAAACACGGTTAACTCAAGTTGCATTACCTGTTCCCTTTCACACATTTGTAATAATCCTAACCAAACCTCGTCCGTAGTAAATGCTTTATTTATCCTACCAAGTTTCCTTTATTTTCCGAGCTTCTCTCTCAATGTAGGCAATTATTTTTGGAAATATTCCCAATGAATTTGCTGGTTCTGCCCGTTCAAATTCAAACTTCTCCATTGTCACTCCTGAAATAAGAAGAAGAATTTGCTCAAGCTAAACAGGGCGAGGATTAGAAACCATCGCAGGGACAGTTTTGTAATCATTTTGAAGGTAAAACAAAAAAGATCTTTTAGTAATTTATCATGTCGACAACTAACTGGTAAGAAATACAGTTGGAAGCATGATTTCCTGGAGTCGTCGAAAATCTCAGGTATCCCAACCAGAATTCTGTTCAAATGCAAATGTGGTTCAACTACTTCTATGAGAAAGTTACTGATGGGAATTTGAGAATTTACATGTCAAAATGTTATAAAACGTATTTTTATTTACAATGTCAACAATTTTTGAAAAACTTGAACATGCATTGGGTTTACATATTGGACGCAGCAGTTATATTTTACTTTTATAATATTTCTGCAATACATGTTCTTGCTTTAATTTCCACAGAACTTTGGAGAAGCCTTCACAAGGAATGTTTTAGGCGTCATTTTATTGTAATTGAATTCTCGTCGACAGTCCCAATTTTTCGTAAATCTTCTTCAATTGACTTCAAGTCCGGTTGGGCTTCCCATGGATCAGCTTTTCGCATTTCTGCCCTAGATCTTAGTTCTGATTTGAATGCCGAACTGTGGAAATAAAAGATAATTAACAAAATCTGGGGGTCATTATGAATCCAAATAACATCTTCTTTTAAATGTATGTTTATTTACTAAATATCCTTCAAATTTTGGAATTTTGACCGACTTCTTCGTGGTGGATTAACGGGTTCCAGTTTTTTTGGTGGTTCTGGAATTATTTTCCTTCTTTTTTTCTGTGTCAATGTGTACCCCCAAATGAAGACTTCATCCAGCTTTCGATGGTTCAAAATTCCACTTGATAACCTCAAAATCCACGCCAAACGAGTAATATTTCAATGATATCAAATCAAATCGGGTGTCCACTAAACGAAGTTTTCTGAGATTCGTCAATTTTTTGAGAGCAGCAATAATTTCTTTAGACTCCAAACAAAGTCCATCCAACGCCAACTCGGTCAGAGTTATCGGCAACAAATCCAATTTTTGGAGGAGGCAGAGAGAATTTTTCAAGTATAAGCTTTCCAATTTTGTCAACCCCACAAAATAGGAGCATGAAATGAAATTGTAAGTCTTCATTTTCAAACTTTCTCCTTTATCCATTGGCACCGGCGAGTCGCTGACGAGGATATGAAGGACTTTCAGAGTTTCCTTGTTATATTCCAAAATAGGATTCCAAACCTCAATAAAAGAGAATGAGTAAGGACACATCCAAACTAGTCGAGATAATTGTCCAACTCGTTCACGACTCCGGAGAAGTTGCACCCAGAAATTCTTTAGCCAGGGTTCACCATTCTCAAACTTCTCGACATTATTGGACGGAGGCCAAAAAACAAGTTCCAGGTCAGAAAGGTGTGGAAATTTGACACGACCTTTGAAGGGTCCCTCCTCCTCACCAGGGAGTGGAAAGTATTTTGCAACAGAGTGATTCATTACGGATCGAATAGCTATTTTTTCCAAGCTGTAAGAATGTCGGTTGAGAAATCTTTCCAGTCTATTACTCCACAGAGCGATTCGACTCATTTTCCCGATCTTTGCTCCATCGCAGTCATTGAAGAAAATGAAGTTGCGGAGATTGAAGGACTGAATTTTGCGAAGAAGGAACAAAACTTTTTCGCAAAGTACTTGCTCATCGTATTGGGCAATATTATTCCCATCAGGATCCACGGGTCCGGCAGTAGTTGGCAGTTTGAGAGTGTTGCAGATTGATTTAGGTACGGATATTTTTAAAGTCTTCAATGTTTTGGAAGTCACGACTTCAGGAACATTCCAATCACTCAGATCCAATTGTGATGGGAAGATGAGGGACTGTGAAAAGTAGTCATCCAGCTTAAAGACCAATTCGGCTTGAGTTTTTACAAGAATTCGAAAATGGCTCATAAAATCCGCATAGTCTTTAAAAGACCCATCACTCTCACTGGGAGAAAATGAAGGAATTGGCGAATCTGGTTCAGAGTCGGATGAGGATGAAGGTGAGGATTGCCTTGAAGGGGAGGGACTTCTTTCGCAATGGAGTACAAGTTGAGAGGGGTAAGAGTAATTGTCCCAACTCTCTTTACAGGAATTTTCGGAAGGAACGTCGCCAGTTATGAGGGGAGTGTCGCCGTGAGATGAGGTTCCTTCAAGAGACTTTTCTACTTTGATCAAATTAGTTTCTGAGCTTGGTTCAGTATCTGGTCCAGTGTCCCCATGTTCACTGAAATAACCTGTTAATTTAGGGTCAAGTTCAATATTGGTGTCATCCGAAGGCTGTGGTGGAATTTCATCCTGAAGGAGCGGCGGTGGTGTGTCTGGCTCAGGAGTGTCTCCTTGTGCATCCGCCTCTGAACGTCGTCTTGGGAGGGGAAATGGTGTCGCAATTTTTCCAGTGTTTCTAGCCATTGCTGCGCTTAGATGAGTCAATCAAACTAGAGAAAGTGGGTGTTTGGAGAAAGTAATTCAGGTTTTAGGGGCGAGCACGTTATAATCAACGTTCTTGGGGTCAAACGCTGTGCTGTAGGCATTTTTATTCAAGTGCGGAATGTCCAAAAAAATGTACCCCAATAGAAAACGAATAAAAATTTGAACCATAGTGATACACTGATAACCTCTCAACAACGTTACTTCAAAGGCATTGCGAATTCCTCAACTGAAAGTAAATCAACTATGCTGCACTTAATTTTATAAAATTTTATTATTATTTCGACTTTATGCTTCGAAGTTGTATTGTCATATTGATTTACTTCAGTTGGTATGTAGGATTTTAAAATGCTGCAAAACGTTGAATCATTAATTTGTTTTAAATGACTAGTTTAGTGATAGTGAACTGAGCTCATTGATCTAAAAAATGAATGCACTTCTGCAAACTGGGGCTGGTATGCCGTTATTGAGAAGTTTGCAAATTCGCATTACCAAAACCACAAGTATATTTTAATTCGTCTAACACAGACTGTGTTACACAGTATTACTTTAGTAAAATACCGTTTGTACTTTTATTAATATGTGGTGTCGGTTCGCTTAATTTTGCATAAATTCATTTATTAAGTAATTGTTTTATTTCGCATCCAATCATGTATTCAGGTAAAATTCAAATTGTATTTCAATCACTTTATGTAATGACCCCAGTACATATGTACATTACGAAGATTTATACATTTAATGTTGCAGTCACAATCAACTCATTTAAATAGCTGTCACGCATACTACAATTGAATTGAGTGCATCTCTTTGTGATTGATCGGGTGCTTCAAGTTACATAATGTGATAAAAATATCCCTGTCAATTTTAAAGTAATTTATTTGTGCAATTGATTCAATTCACAAACAATGTCCCCATGCCTTACATAAGTGGTTTGCACCGAGTAATTCACTCCATTTGAGAGAAATAGATTGCCGAATAAACTACTCCGAAAATGAGGGTTCTTCTAGGTTTGCTATTACTCTCAACATCCTTGGCCGTCAGTAAGGCATGGACTGGAGATATTGTGTTTGAAGACAATTTTGAGGGTACCTCACTTGACTTGAATAAATGGGAGTATCAAGAGGGTTGTGGCACAGGTAATGATCACACTAATCTCATCTTGAACCGTAAATTAAAGAAGTTTAACTTATCAGAATTCGGATCCGGGAATCTTCACTGCTACACGAGGAATAACGTTCGTGTGGCTGGTGGTAACTTGGTGATTGAAGCGAGACGGGAGAGGATGGAGGATAAGGACTATACTTCTGGTCGAATTAGGCAACGCAACCCCTTTTTGTATGGAGCCTACGTTGTCCGAGCTCGGTTTGCTCGAGGAGATCATTTGTGGCCAGCGCTGTGGCTTTTACCACTCAACAATGAGGTAAAATTTATTCTTTAATTTTTATGAAATTTTATTAAAATTGCTTTGCATGAATTGCTTTGCATGAATTGCTAGTGCCGCTACGAAGAAATTGACATCGCGGAATATCGTGGTCAAGCTAGTCAGGCTCAGGCACTGGAAAAAGCCGCTCACTGGGGTCGTTCGTGGGACCGCTTGACATCCAAAGGTTTTTATTGTTAAATACCTGGTAATAATACAAACTCTCTATAAATACAGGATTGTATTAACAGGTATTAGACAAACTCATCCATGGGACTTGAGTGCGGATTTTCATGAATACGCTCTTCTGTGGTTGCCATCTCGGTTGGAGTGGTATATTGATGATGAAAAGGTTTACGAAGTTTCTCTAACCGATGGGTATTTCAATTCTGACATTAACAAATTGCCTTGCCGAGGAAGCATCAATCCATTCGATGAACCCACCAATTTCATATTCAATGTCGCTGTTGGAGGACCGTTTTTCGAAGAATTTCCAAATTTTGATCCCAACACGTGGAGTAAGCCCAGCATGGAGATTGATTGGGTACGGATTTATCAAGAATAGGGAGTTACAATTGACAGATTTCGATTATCAGCAATAATAAATTAAGTGTTCAACAACACCTAATTACCAAGCTCGGTATTTGTTGTCATTTGTCATAAACTTATTCATATAAGCCCAACTTCAAACACAATCGATCATTTGTGTTCACCTTTATTTGCAAAAAAGTTACGCCCATATAAATTCTTCTTTATCTATGTCCTTGTCATTATCAGGCATTATGATGGGGCTACTGATAATACTTGTTGCTCATATAATACCAAAAGTATGTGGCGATTAGTCACAACTTGCATACAAAATTTTCGGTAGAAAACAAAATATTTTTTTGTCCTTCAATGGATTCTTTTAATAATGGATCTGTCTGGTATTCGAAATTGGAATCCGAGGTTTTGTTAGCGGATCTTAACAATAAACTCAGCAACTTCCCCGAAAATGAGCAAGCGGTATAAAATACTAAATCAAAGTACGAATATTGTTTTCGTCAACTAAATTATTTAAACATTCCTTTTTACAGAAGGTAGTTATAAGCTGGCTAGCAAATAGTTTTGCGGATTTAACAAACCCGTCATCAGAGCCGGACGCTGGAATTAGTTCTTTTTTAGTTCATATCAAACTCGTGAATAGCTTGGTGACCAGTTCCTCCTTTGCTCATGACCTATCCGAACTGTTTTCTAACGACTTTCTCCATGCCTTTGTCAAACCAAGTTTACTGAATGTAAGAATTCGAATATTTCTTACAGACCAATTAAATATTTTCAATTTTTATTCTTTTATTTTTAAGACGTCTCAAGACGGAGAGGCTCTTGCTGATGCTACCAATTATTTCCAACTTGTCTGTGAAAATCTTACGCAGCCTCTACTGATCGGAAAAGTGGTAGAATTTGTCGTTAATTCATTACTTCCAGCTTTGATTATTCGTCTCAAAAGTAAGGATTCGGAGGTAAGTACTACAAATACATTAAGTCACTGGAATATATACATACATATATTCCATTGCAACTCTCAAGGTACTCTCAGCAACATTAGGCCTTTTCCGAGCACTTCTTGAATTTTACTGTGAAAACATTTGGCATGAACTCATCCTTCAACATCTTCTTCCTATGAAACATCTCCTTGTTGAAGAGAGGCTAAAAGCAATTAATGAAATTAATTTTCAAGAATCCACTTCCAAATTCATTGACCTTGTTCCGTCATCCATCTATGGCTCCCTGCCTCCAGAAACTTTAGCTGGTCATTTTATTCACTATGTTGAACAGGAGTTGCAAAGGATACGAAACGCCAACATTTCAACTTCGCCCAGAATTCCTGTCGTGAGGTCTGAAATTACAGACATTCCTGTGATTAATTTGGAACAAGAAACTGTCAAACTCACATGAAACGATTGTCTCGAACACTTCTCGTAACCCCATTTTTCCACTTTGGGTATTCAAATATGATGGAACTGATGTAACTCATGCAGCCAGAAAATACAAGTTGTCCGAACCTGAAGAATATTTTGAGGACGACTTGTTTCAGTTTTTCAATAATGAGCAAATTCCCAGTACTCTGTCACAGGATGAAATTGCGAATGACTTTAAGCTTGATGATAACATTCCAACCCTGCAATTGCCACAAGGTCCCGAATCCCTCAGATTTTATGCTCAACCCATTACGAAAACTGGGATGCATATCAGACAATCTTCGGTCTCCGATGCCGTTGGCCTCCCATTGACGACAGGAAGCTCTCCATCATGGAAGGTGGTTGGAGAGGATCAAGGGTATTTTGGCCCATTTTTGGAGAGGCTCTTTCAATTATTAGATAAATGGACGTGGCTGGATAATCAAGTGATTGTCTCATTATCAGATTTATTTTCCGTCCTTGCCTCAAGTCGTATCCCTTTGATAAGCTCAATCCTCTTGGACTTTTCTGTAGTGTTGCAACCTTCTTTTCCCAATTTTCATGGTATCCTTCACTCTATCAAGTCAAACTTGGATGGCGCATTGAAAAAATATCCAGACTCATTTATTCAACAAGAATGGAAACGTGCAACCTTAAATGCCAACAACATTTCGATGAATACATCTGTTGGCGAGGAAGATTTATTTGAAGAACCTTCAAGTTTTGCCGATACACTTCGCTTAAAATTTTTGCAAAGTTCACCCTTTGCATTTGTTAACAGGTCGACTAGTTCAAAACTAGGCAAATTGTTTGCTTCTAAAACAATGGATAAACGGTGATTTACTCAAATACCAAGTTCTAAATCAAATCTTAATAAAAATTAAATGATTTTCTCAGAATTTTAAACTCTTCGCACGGAGTCGCCCAATTTCGAAACGAGGAAGAAGAAATAATTGCTCGGAAATCAATTTTAAGTTCTATCATGTTCACTCACTGGATGCTGGAATTAGGAGCCATTTCCCAACAATGTTGCTGGCTCCAATCTCGCCAAACCCAACGCCAAGAAGATGATGACCAGTTTTAAAGTCATTTGATCATATTTATAACAATTTGTCTAGGTTTGTTAAGTACTCGCGTTTTAGCCAAGGTAAAAGTTATAGTGAGAAATTTATTAAATTATTACTTTCCATTTCATTCTACCTAATATTAATGTAAAATATTTATTATGCAGTTCCCCATAATTGTCTTGCATACCCACACGCATAATATAGATGTGCAGCGTGTGACTTAAATTGTGCCCTGTGAGCGGAACCCTCAATAAATTAATATATTACTGCGTTTCCTGAAAGGATATGAGGATGAGATTAAACCTTTTTAGCTTCTTATCTAATTCCTTTTCAAAAACACACAAACTAAGCGCATCACTACAACAGAAACGTAACAATTTACTGAGTTAATCCTACAAACCCACGTAGTGATAGTTGGCTGCATAATATAAAACAGAGCAAACTATCTGTAGCTGCACAATGGGCGACGATGAGAGCGGCACAGACCTAATTAAACATGCCTCAATGAATAACTTGACAGCAAATTATTATGCAATACTTGACAAAACAAAGGATATCCATTTAGTATGGCACTGGCTCAAGTCAAGAGGGGATCTAAGCTAAATTAAAGGTATCTTCAGGAGTTAGTATGCATTGGAGAACTTAACTGTCATAAAAAGGCTGCCTTAATTTTTTCCACGCCACCACTACCAACACTCTAATCCACTCTACTGGTGCATAAAGACAAAAACTTTGCAGTTTTCGCTTTCTACCTTTAATCCTCAATTGACTCATTTGTTAACCAATTCTTGTCCTGTGTACATGTCAAAACCAAGTTTTTAAGTTAGTAATAGTTCAGATTTATGAAAAAATCAATTCATGTTTCAATTGTGAGTTAGTGTTTGTCATTTTTATTTCACCCACAATGCAACGTCAGAGGTATGACAGATTGCAAGGTCCGTGGTCGTGGTCAGTTCAATGCGTTCAATTACTTGCATTACTTCACACCTTGCTGCTAACCATTTCTGCGGTTGGCAGTGAATCAATATATGAAAATGGTAAGGTTTTTTTAATTCTGTCAAAAATAAAGCCTTCAATACATAAACATGATTCAACCATTTTAACGACAGGAGACGCCATGGAAGAGTCAATAATGCATCCCACAATACCAGTTCCTAGTTATGTGGAAAGAAGTGGGTTTTTTAATAAATACGAGGGTAAGTCAATGAAATATCTGGCATAATTATTTTACTCTGAATAAAATTCATGCATGTAAACTACTATTGCAAAAAAACAATCATTTCCAGATGCNTGGGTTTTTTAATAAATACGAGGGTAAGTCAATGAAATATCTGGCATAATTATTTTACTCTGAATAAAATTCATGCATGTAAACTACTATTGCAAAAAAACAATCATTTCCAGATGCCCATCATTGGCGTCAACAAGCTAAGCGGAATATAAAAAATAAAATTCGACGTCATCCAATTGAACAGAAAGCAAAAAATATCATTTTCTTCCTTGGGGACGGCATGTCTATTCCCACCATTACATCAGCTAGAATTTTCAAAGGACAACTAGAAAATTTAACGTTTGCAGAAGAAGCAGCGTTGTCTTTTGATAATTTCCCATACACAGGAGTGTCAAAAGTAAATATCATTACTGATTGCTAATCAAATCAGCTAATGTCTCAGAAATGTTCGTGCGTATGAAACGTAGGTTAATTTGGCAATTCCAGACTTATTGTTCCAATTCACAAGTTGGAGACTCTGCCTGTACCGCAACCGCGTATTTATGCGGCATTAAGGGTAATTATCGGACAATTGGAGTCACACCTGATGTGCAAGAAAGTGATTGTGCAGCACAAATGGACCCGGCTAATCATGTTTCTTCTATTTTGCAATGGGCACAGGTAATGCATATGTGAATATACGGTAATTTTGCATGGGACTTTTATACTCAGTCAGTAACATTTTTGTTATTTGTAGGAAGCCGGGTTATCCACAGGAATTGTAACGAATACAAGGGTTACCCATGCGAGTCCGGCAGGTTATTAATAAATATGCAATTAATTATCTACATCAAAACAACTAATTTGAATGATATGGTCATTACAATAGGTGCATATTCTCATTCCGCTCACCGGAATTGGGAACAAGGTAATTTAATCCATCTAACCAACAATAAAACAGTAATTAATTGCTTAATTAGATCCCTATTACGGGATTATCCCGATTTTGTTTTTTACACCACATAATTTCTCCTATACAGATGATGCTGTCGAAAATGCCGGTTTTGATCCGCAATATTGTGACGATATTGGCGAACAGTTAATTATGAAAAGCCCAGGAAGAGAAATAAATGTAATGCAAAATTATGTCCATCTCCAAAATACCTTATCTCTGCTAACACATCATATTGAAAATATCACTAAACAGGTAATAATGGGAGGTGGAAGGTCAGCCCTGCTGCCAAAGGAATTGATGGACATTGAAGAACCAAAACGAGGAAAACGACGCGACGGGAAAAATTTAATTGATACTTGGATTGTAGACAAATCCTACAAAAATGGAAATTACGTCACAAATCGAAATCAACTTCTTGCCTTAAACACATCAACGACCGATTATCTTCTAGGATTATTTGCGTAACTGAAATCCCAAAAAAACGCAGTGTATTCAAGTTTGATCCAATTTGAACCAATTTTTGTTATTATACACCCTAAGGTATGACCACATGGAATATGCAGATAAGAGAGAAACCGCTAATGATCCATCTTTAGAAGAAATGACTCGAGTTGCAATTGAAGTGCTAAGAAAAAATCCAAAAGGATATTTTCTCTTTGTTGAAGGTAGCATTTTAAATATGAAGACCTTTATGCCAACGTCTAACTATTATATTTGCTTTCTTTAGGTGGAAAAATTGATCATGGTGAGTAGTTTATTGATAACTTCAAGTTTTGAGCTTAACCAAACAATCCGTAAATGAACGTCATCTGAATTTCGAAGCTCATCATGCCACAAACGCCAAGAGAGCATTATTGAACCAATTTTTGTTATTATACACCCTAAGGTATGACCACATGGAATATGCAGATAAGAGAGAAACCGCTAATGATCCATCTTTAGAAGAAATGACTCGAGTTGCAATTGAAGTGTTAAGAAAAAATCCAAAAGGATATTTTCTCTTTGTTGAAGGTAGTATTTTAAAATATGGAGACCTTTATGCCAACTTTTACTAACTATTATATTTGCTTTCTTTAGGTGGAAAAATTGACCATGGTGAGTAGTTTATTGATAACTTCAAGTTTTGAGCTTAACCAAACAATCCGTAAATGAACGTCATCTGAATTTCGAAGCTCATCATGCCACAAACGCCAAGAGAGCATTGGTTGAAACCGTTGAATTTGACAAGGCTGTTAAATTGGGGAGAGACATGACCTCCGAAGAGGACACCTTGGTCGTGGTCACATCAGACCATTCTCACGTAAGTAATTATTTTATTAGGCATTAAACTGTAAATTTAACAACGGAGAATATCTTCATTTAAAATTTGTTTAGCTTTGATAGTTTATTTTTGTACGATTCAGGTTATGACTATGTCTGGGTAAGTCTATTTCAATTCGACGCCAAGAAAAATTGGGTCCATGAACCTTTGTAAAAAAAAGCTTAAATTGCAACTGCAAGTGTGTGTCAGGAACAATTTTGATATGGTTGATTAAGACCTTCGGCTATGGTTAAGCACTTGTAACTTATTTTAAAAATCACTCTGAAATTATCTAATTAATCAGATATGCTGAACGAGGTCATTCGATTACAGGATTGGGTGGGATTTCTAATATTGATGGTGAGATGCTGGACCGAATATGGTTGGAAAATGCATTATTATTATTAGATGCAATCAAAAATATTTAAATTAGGTCTACCATACACCACCTTGAGTTATGCTAATGGGCCAGGTTAGTTTTGCAGTTCTTCATTAAACCATTACAAGTATTCATGTATAATACATGTATGTACTGAATTTAAATGGACTGCTGCAGGTTATCGTCAGCCGAGTAAAAACGGTAAAAGGAAAAATATACGAACTGAGAACATGGAGTCTATCAATTATCGCCAAATTACAACAGTGCCAATGGTAATTTAAAACTTTTACAGCGTTGTGAAATAAAATGCCAATTGCTAACTGGCATTTTAACATCTTTTTTAGGTCTTTGAAACACATGGAGGCGACGATGTCCTCATATTTTCTAGGTTTATAAATATATAATATAATATATAATAAATATTTTTCATTATCATTCATTTCATCTAGTGGCCCGTTTGCACATCTATTCTCCGGCGTGAATGATCAAAGCTACATTCCACATGTGAGTCATTTATTGATGGAGATAATGCGTTACAATTTTAAAATATGGCATTCATATCTTTTGTAGGCCATGGCCTACGCGGCCTGTCTCGGTCACGGAGAAAAATTCTGTGACGATTACGCCCATTTATCAGGTGCCAGATAGTGCAGGAAAGCAATTACCTTAATTCACGGTTATGGTTAATACTTACATCTTTAGCTATAGCTTTTTCTTCTAAAGCGTCGTATGTATAAGTGTTGAGTTATTTTCTGTCACTTTGTCTTTAACTTAACCAGGAAATACATCACGCTTCCAAACAGTCCTTCTCTTAATAATGATATTGTGTAGTGGCCGACTAATATGCAATGTGACTGAAATTAATACTAAAGCAAAGATGAACCGTTTGTTGTGATAAATAAAAAAAGTTATAGATTTTAATCATCAAAACAGGATTATTATGATTTTTCCTTGATTTCTAAAATATAATCTCCTTCACTCTCCAACTTTTTCTCGTGCATGAATATCCATTCCTCCAAATTTAAGTCGAGTCTTTTTCTTTGATTTGACGTTATTAATTCATTCTTCTTGGAGTTGCATTTGCAATCCGTGTCCTAAAATGGAGTTGTCTAGATTTAGACATTTTTTTCAAAAGAAAATCAAAAGCCGGTCCCCTAATTTACAGAGTAGTCCTACTACAGTACAGTACACCTTCATAATAGGGTAAGGAGTACAATCAAGCGTGAAATGCAAGAATGGTGAAAACCCTCCAAGCGTGACCTGCAACTCCATCCGACCGGCTTAATGGAAATTAGCCCGTATTGAAAAAATCCTAATTCAATTTCAATTTCACCCCTTGATATAATAATAAAATGCTAATCTTCTTCCTATTTTGGTGCTCTTCCTCCCATAATATCTGCCACTGCATTACAACATTACATCTCAGGATAAAAGGCGGATTAAATCCACAACGTACAGATTGCAAGCAAAGGAAAGAGGCAGAAAGTGAACGGCTATGTATAATATGAAAATATTAATGTTTTAATTATTACGTTTCTTGTTAAACGTCTGCTACTCGGCGTTTACGATCCAAACCAACCGACATCCAAGTTGGTTCATCCAATCAAACCAAGATGAACGCGACAATACATGAATTTGATGTTTATCAAACAATGGAACCAATTATTATCAGGAAGCTCGTCGTATATATGTGCAGTGGGTTGCTGTTACATTCGCTTGTAAAAAATCTAGACGGAGTGACAAAAAAGTGTCACATTAACTGGATGAAAGGAAGAAAGTGAGATTCGAAACATTTGCTTATATCAACGGTTCATGCAAAATTCATGATGCTTGCTTATTCATTCTCCTCTTTAATAATTTCTGCTTGTTTATTAGTACATACAACGATGGTTAATTGAAGGAAGGATAAACCGTTCTCTAGTTTAATGCAATTTACAAGTAAGTGAAAAGGATTTGTAAATTTATTACTCACTTTTCGTGAATCTAATGAATGTCTAATTGTCTGAAAGATGGATTACTATTTGTTAGTTAGGTACAGATTATATCGTAATACAGATTCTGTAATACGAGACAAAGTAAAGTTATAAAGGTTTTCATAAAAGTTTGCTTTTGTCAAATAACTTCATCATGATGAAACAATGAGAGGAGACAGATTGCGATAGAATAATATTCAATTTCTTCCCATTAACAGTCATATCCTTCCCCATTTAATATTTAGGGCACTTCGTGGTTGCTCTAAGGCACTCTCCATTCCATTGCACACAATGAAAATGCATTGCTCATTGTTAATTTCTTTATTTATATTTTGCAAACGGTTTCAATCTATAAAAAGAATTAACTTATGTGGCTCGTGCTCCACCACTACCACTTCCAAAAGAATTAAGCGGAAAAACCACAAAATTACTGATTTTATGCAAGAAGTACACAATATAGACAGTTTTAAATGTGTTTTTCCTTTCTTGACAATTTGTTATCACAATATTTCTTAAGATAAAGTGTTGGATTGGAGCACTGATAAAAGTAAAAGTGGGCACCTCAAAGTATTACTTCTGAGAAACGGTTAAAGATAATTTACCTCATTAATGTGATAATTGTTTCCGGAAAACTAGGGATGATATGTAATATACATGTATCACAGAATAACGCCTTATTAATGACATAAAGTAAATTTTATCCTTGCGGCATGTGATTGATAAGTTTACTTTGTTTCAAGAGAGGCATAATATGACTGAGTCTTTATGCATGATACTTTCCTGACACGTCTCAAATGATAAATTGTTTCTAGCAAAGTAATGCAAATTATGCAATTGTTTTGGCCCGGCAAGTGAAAACATTTTGAATTTGTATTGTTTTTTCCTACATTTTTGTAAATTGTAATATTTTGCTAAGTTTTGTTTTTCTACTGCGTAAACTGAATTATCTACCTATACGTCTAAAACTGCGTAAATATTCAATGAACTTGCGGAAATTGAAAGTTTCGTAGAGTTCTCGGACAGAGTGAGTGATTGCACATAATGGTGACGTGACAAAAGCACCCCCAATTCCACCACCCAAGATGTGACAATTTAAAAATTTCTGGTATTAAAGAAAAAAATAAAGTGAGTGGTCTACAACCACAGATAACTTTGTTTAGGACTAAAACTGCAGGCGTCGAATGAGATTGGTATGGTAGTGACCATGAACCGTGTAAATTGTATTCCGTCATGGACAGTAGGAAATAATTCAAAAAGCTCTTCTTCATCTTATTATTGTCTCAATCCACGGATGCAACCAACTTTCTCCATTCCCATCATCTCATCCCATGTAAAAAGTAAATTAAGTCCCACCACAAAAGTCAAGATCGCCGCAAAATTGAGTTGAAACAGCTTAAAATATGTACATACTTGGCGTCAAATATTGATATGCCGCTGCAAACATTTGACACACAAAATACTTGAGAAATTTTGAGCATCATTCAATCCACAAAATTATCTGTTCCAACCTCCTATTACATTAAATTAACACTGGATGCCCAGTGTCTGCCCACTCAAGCCATGATTGGGACCTAATCCATAAGTTGGCAATCAAATCAATTCACTTGCTTTCAACAACTCATCAAAAGTGAGAATAAAAGAAATGAAATCATAATAACGACTAAAATAACTTCCAAACACAATGAAGAATCACAAACAATTCTTGTGAAGACCTTTTTTTGTCGGATACATTGATCACGCATTCTTCTCTCCCTCCTACAATTAGCGACTCCAATTTTGGTAGTGCAATCTCGATCAAAATTCAATATTTTGATTTTGATTGAACGTTCTGTTTGATCTCAACTGTTTTCTTCTTCGCCTTGGCATTTGGCATGTTGCTGTATTATTGTACTTTGGGAAGGATGCATACATACGTGTTCGATAAAATCAACTCATGAATGAGTGGTAGCTTTGTAGGACACGATTTGAAATTTTATTTTATTGATAACTTTTGACAGAATAAAAGCAGTTTAAATAAGCAAAGCAGGCAGAGAAAACATTTTCTACAATTCCACACACACAACCTTGTTGATCAATGATTGGTTATTGGATTTACATTACTTATACTTTCGTTATCTATCAGCATGTCAGGCTGGGACATCCACATTCAACATTTACATTTTCCGATGAGACTGACATTGACAAATGAAGCTCAATTCATAGATCATCGTCTCTTTTCTTGGACCAGAGTACTTACATACGAGTCGAATAATAGCACACGTTTTTTTATTTTATTAATAAAGTAAAAGTTATGTATGATAATAAAATCATGAGTAAATGCCTTCATGCATGCATATGGAATCTAACTGATAACCCGTTTCAAGGGACAAGGTGTACAGAACAGGAAGCAAATGAGAAGAATGTCAAAACAAGAAATGACTGAGTGATCCATATTCAAATTCAACACGCGTAAAAATAAAATAATAATTTCCACGGGGAATGACTGTGACTCTTAATCTAGAGAACAAGAGTAAAGTCACAACTGCCAAGAATAACCGTGCCGCAGTTGCTGGCTGCATATTAATGAGCGAAATAAAATGCCAACTCATTTATTCATTCACTAATTTGTCATCTTTCTTTTAGATCTTCACGCGGATTTTGATGGTAATTGCTCTTATCTTTTCTTCTGTGCAGTCGCGTTGCTGTGCAATGTTGCGTATAGTTGGTGATATAGTTGATGACATATTGGATGTTTGGATTTCAAAGGGTGACAACGCATTATTATATGTTAAACTAAAAAGGCACCCATTACACCCCCACAGAAAACAACTTACCACTGCCTCTTCCCAGGCAGGACGAGACTAGTTGGTGGGTACAAAATGTAATTAATGTAAAAATTAATTATGTGTTTGTTTTCTTAAAATGAAAGTCAAGGCAGTTCATTTCAACCATCATTTTGTTAATTCCATCCACAATATTCCAAGATTTTGTTGAATGAGGGTAGATCATTTGACAGAATGTAGGAATTCATTCATCTGACATTTTTTGAACAAAACGACTTTGAATAGCAATTTCATAGAGAATCTCAAAAAAATTAATTGAATAGTATTTGAACATATATTAAAACAAAACACATGTGAGTAATTTGTCGCCACTCAATTCATTTTCATTATTTGTAGAGAAATGTGCGTGGGCTTTGGGTAAAGA